>VZUI01046351.1:0-44915 GCA_013401135.1 Cettia cetti
AATAATAATAATAATAATAATAATAATAATAATAATAATTATTATTATTATTATTATTATTATTATTATTATTATTACCACACAAACAAACAAACAAAACCACAAAAAAACAAACCCAAACCCCAGGAAGATAAAAAAGAACCTTCAGCTTATTTTTGCAGAGCATTTTGAATTCCACATATGACTACTAAGTCATTTCTGAAGCAGAAATGAAAACATATCAATTTTTTTCTAGTTACTTCTTTCCCTAGCTTTGCCCACTGCTTAGCCTTTCTATCAGTAGTGCCTTGGGGGTTACCAACAAAATCCAAAGGGATATGTGAGAACTCTGCTGGATTGTGATTCCTTTACTACACCTGCAGAGGAAAACACCACTCACATTTGGTGTGATGCTGAAATCCAAGCATCACACCAATTGATGAAAACTGAAAGTAAAGGGATTTTATCCACATAAGCACATTAACACACCGGATACATTAATACACTAGAACTAAGTCACTAAGGAAAATAGGGACAAATTTATACAATTACTGTGAAGTAACTAGTAAAGTTTGTTCTGGAAATATTAGTTCTACATGATAGGACATGCTAACACTATGGAACAGCCTGAAACACCTCTCCCATCTCTGTTCATGCTGCTCAGAGAGTAATGGAAGAGCCACAGAGGGGAATTCAGATGTGCTGACTCAGCAAGCGTGCACCAGGAATCCTTCCACTGTACAAAGGTATTCCAGGATTTGATCAGCTTTTTTTAAATGGGAGCCCTGCATTCACTCTACTGCTATTGCTGAGCCCTGGGGCCAGGATCTGAACCATATGATTATTTTACTGCTGAGAATAAAGAAATATGCATTTAACTTCTGGCACCTACAACATGCCCGCAGGTAGTCCTTGCTCAGTAACAGAACCAACTAAATCCTTATGTGTGACTTCTCTGTGGCTCATTTATTTCACTTAACTTCTGTCTTGCATGCAATACAAAATATAAACAACCACATTTCAGCATATAGATATATAAACGCTGAGCCCAGTGGATTCTCACATGCACAGAATTGAGAATTGTGCTCATCCATGGCACTGCAAGAGATGAACATACACACTTGACCCTTTGCTGGCTCTTGTAAATTTGTAACACAGGCACAAAAGTAAAAACAAAGCATTCATTTCTTCCACAGCTCCTCTCTCCCTCATGTGAAATTTCCATTTAAGTGGCTTGTGATTTAAGTAGGCTTCTGCCAGTTTTCTATGGCCTTGTTTTGGAGCCAAAGGAAGTGATAATGTACATGGGTGAAACCTGTTTGGAAAGTGTGAATAAGCAGATCTAAGTGTTCAATCATCCCTAATTGTAATTTCCCCTTTGAGCAAGAAAACAGTGGGGTCCTCCAAACTGCTCCTTTGTTGTGGGCACATGTTTAACCTCATATCCCTATTCAAGGACAAAAAGGGACATGATCTGACAGATCATACATTTCAAATCTAGAAAGTGGCCACAGGGGAGATGAATAATATTGGTGCTGTAGACCTGAATCCTGTCTTTTTGGTAGACAAAATTTAGCACCCACTGTATGTGTGTGCATGGAAACACCCTTAGGTTTAGTTTCAGAAGAAAAACCTAACTTAAACCGTTTCTTTTGTGCATAACCTCCAGTGTGTCAACTCACTGCTCTTCTCTGTATGCTACAGAAAAAGGGATGACTGGGCCCAGAGGGAGATAGCCCAAATGAGGGCCAGGGAAGTGAAAACCAGCATGAGAATAGATGAATTTGGACAGCAATCAAACCAGCCTTGTCACCACCCCTTCCCCCCTATGTATTTTAATTGCATGGTTCCAAATAATCTCCTCAACTTTGGGAGGAAATCTGCTTGTCTGTGAGTATTTGATCTGGCATTGACTCTGTCTATATCTGCAAACCCATTACCATGGGGAGTTCCTGGGGTTCTTTAGGAAGAGAAGAAGAGAGGAAATGGGATGTAATATGCTGGAGCCTGACAAAAAGTACTGAACAGTATTGGCCAATAGCCAAATGCTTTCATTCCTAGCAGAAAGGCATTAAATGAGACTGGCTGCATTTAACTGAGCATCTTTCTAATTAAATAAATTGCTAAAGAAACCTCTGTGTACGTGCATTTGCATTGTATATTTACACATAAATTTTGCCATTCTTAAATTCTTTCCCCATTTCCAGCCTATTGTAAATTGCTTTACTGATAAGGTTTACTGGTAAGGTTGGGAACACACAAAGAAGGAAAGAGGAGAATGTTCATGTCAGGATTATGTTTCTTTGCTTATTCTGTGTCATCTGGGGCCAAATCCAACACCTGTATGCACAGTAGGAATGAACCTGACTCATTGATTTTTCAGGTCATAGATAAAAACTCCTTAAAAAAAAACAGAAGAAAAAGTCAAGGTGCAGAAAGGTCTTAATCTTTCTTCTGTGGATACTTTGCAGCCATTCATTCATTCATTCACTGATCATTCTTCTATATGACTAATAAATAAAAGTTTTGTTAATAAGATGATAGAAATAGAACAGCAGTGCTGTCTTGCATGAAGGTTGTCTAACATTCTCTGCTGTGACCCTCCTTCTTCAGCTGCCCATAACAGAAGGACATGTCACCTATTTGGGCTTGTGATTTCTGTGTTTTATCTCTTTCTAAGTTGATTTATGCATGTACCAAAACCAAAGATGGCTCTGTGGCAGTTCACTTGCCTCAGACATGTATGCTGTGGAATCGAACAGTAATTTATTATTGAAACTATTTGTACCTCAGGAAAGCCAAAGAAAAGCTTTTGGTGTTTCAATGACAAGCTTCTCTGCAAGGCATAAAATATCTGAATATCAAGATTATTCTGCCCTTTTAGAATGAAGTTTCAACTTTGGTTACTTTATATTTCTTTGCTAAAAATGCTGATCATCCAGGGACATGTTATCACTTACTGAGTAGCATGACAACCTTTGAAATCATAAACAATAAAAGAAAGCCCCTGGTAAACAAGAGTTGCTGAAATGGCTTGATGTCTAATGTATGTCCCTTCCTTCAGAATTCTAAAATCTACATGTATTTTACTGAAATATCCCTAGATGATTTTTTGCTGCAGATCTTCCAGTCCAGTTATCACTTCTTAGTTTTGAGGTTTGTTGTTTCATTTATTTTATTTGGTGCAATTTGTGTCCTTTTTACTACCACCATTTTCTAGGTATTGAAGTTGGGATTCTTCATCTATATTCTCTGCTGACACAATTCCTGTGGACTCATTTCCATCTCTGCAAAATTCATGTAAAGAGGGCATAAAAGGCTGTCAAATTAGAATTATGGCATTCACATTGATTTTTCCACTTAGTTAGAAGTGACTGTCTAAGCTGCAGAGCAGTGAATAATCAAATCCTGGGGTTCTCAAGTCAGTATGTTCATGTGACCCATGACTGCACTGTGCTTCATAGTGCTCCACTATTTTTTGGCATTGTAGTCATGTCTGCAGAACTCCTAATACCCTAATCCCACAGTATTCTCCAGGGCTGATTTAATCCCCATTGGCTACAGGAGATAAGCATCCATACTGATGTGCAGAGAAATTTATCATATGTAAGTTCATCAAATGTTACCAATTCAGACTGTGTACGGTGTGTGTATGTGATTTAGGTTTAAGTCCTACTTGCTCCACAAGGAAGGTTAGTATTTAGAAAAATGGTAGTATTTTAGTTTTATCCAATGGTCTGCTGCTATAAAAAGCTTGAGTTTAAAACCAGCAGGTTTTTAGAGATAAAATAATGCTAATAACAAAGGTTTTCTAACATCATAAGTGAATTATCTGACTGCACCTAACTGGGCACAGTGTCTGGCTTCAGAGAGCTGACTGAAATGGGGGTCATGAGGCATGAGACTGATGAATAATAGGGGCTTAGTTCTGTGGGGCAAATCAGATTCATTCAACTGATTCCAGAACAGCTAAAATTCTATTTTAATATCTTTCATTCTCTTATCAAAGAACTGAGACTGAGGGTACTTTTAGGGGATTCATGGTGGGGTATAACAATTTTCATTCCCTGATAATTCACACATCTGTAAATTAGTTTCAGTCTAGGATTTACTCTAAGAAGAACTAATATTCCCTGAATCGGGAACTTTCATTTTGGGTAGGAGATATTTCCTTCTTAGCATATCTGGCACTTGGGAAATCAAACTTCCTACTCATGGCTTGCCACTGTTTGCTGAGGAAGCAAAGGGCAGCATCCCTTTGGGGACAGACCTGCCTTTCCACTGTGTGCAGTGTGTTTGTGTGATATATCTATGCTCCTAAACGCTATCCTGTAGTAGCCCATCCTACAGAATGTGTTATTTCCTGAAGTGCCATTCTACGGTGTGATCTGTCACCTGTGTCACTAGCGGCAGCAGTAGTGGCATCAAGCAAGGCTAGACAGGCAGTGTAAAGCAGGACCTCAACATGTCTGGGAACTTACAGAGACCCACTGGGACAGTTAGTGCTCGTGTGTGAGGTGGGCAGCCCATGGAAGTGTTCCTGGTTGGGATGCAAGGGGTTAGTGAAGGTGCTGTTGCTGTGGTGTGCTCATGCTGATGAGTAACGTGGAGGCAACCTTTCCATCCTGACAGGTCAGGAGGGACACAGACCTGGACCTTTGCTGGGATACTCACTGGCATTTATTCTTTCTTGTTGATTTTTTCATTTTCCAATAACTACACTTGAGTAAAATATACTCCTATGGAATGGGAGCTTACCAAGAGTAACATTATTAGAACAATAAAAGGAAGCAACAGTTACAACTTCACCAATGTCCATTTTACTCCCAGTGTGAGACATTTCTTTGGAAGCACACTTTTTTTAACATTATATTTTACCTACACTATTTCCAAATGGCTTTATTTTCTCAAAAAAACCCATTTCACATTCTCCATTGCTCAATTATATGCTGTTATTATGAATGATAATATTTTGGCTTTTCTTTAAAAAATCTTTTGCATTTGAATAGACCTACGTTTGTAGCTGATAGATTCTACCTTCCTCTTAGTATAAGGGATTGGAAATGCTTGTCTCTGCATTTGTAATATCACTAGCATTCCCACAAAAGTTGGAAATTTGTTTTGGTCAAGTTTGACTACATGAGTGAGTTGGTGTTTAAAATATTTAGAAAACAATTACTTCCATCTTAGCCAGGTTCACTCAATTCATTTTGTTCTTTTCCTGCACAAACCCTTTCATATCTAGCTTTCCTATGAATACTTAAAGATGATCATATCCTTTATGGCAAGGAATTGATCCTGAAATACTGCAGCAAATAAGTATTGATTTTTCTCCAGAGAAACAGAGTGAAATTACAGAGTTATGAATAATTTTGGGTTTATTTATGCATTTTCTACTCTTCTTAATACTGACACCAGATTGTGTCAGGAGTTACTAGCTGAAATAGTTAAGTTGCTGTTTTTCTACCAATTATAAACCTCTTGGGTTTTAAAACTGTAACATTAAAACTAAACAAGAAAAATATAGTATAGACTAAAACTTGACAAGATTCATCTGACAAGAAATTTAAGAAATAATAATAAAAAAATCTATGGACAGTAAAATAACTCAGAACAGTTTTAAGTTTCCATTTTTGATGCAAAATGGCATCCTGAAATTACTATACAATCTAGAAGTAGATAAATAGCAGAGGGAGAGACACAGGCATAGAACAGGAAAAAAATTGGTTGTGACAATGTGCTTACAAAGAAGCCACAAGAAGACAGACTCAAGAAAACCAACTACAGCACTACTGGATTTTTCTTACATTGTTAAATCCATCCATGGTCCTCTGACTGTTTTTCAGAATATGAAGCAGCTCTTACCACATTCCACTAACCAGAGTACCTGCATTTTGCATAGATGGCATTTCTAATTGTATTAAATGAATTTCTTAGGGTGTGGAGTATTGTTCTTCGTAGTGCTTCACATTCTGTAGCCATTAGGAAAGATGATTTGACTATTAAAATTGTTTAGCCGTAATGAACCAGAAAGTGCTATTCTAGAGATAATAGAGGAAAGCTTTAAAAGTTTCCAGTTTCTCTAACCATGCAAAACATCACCAAGACTTTTTAAACTCCAGCACCAGTAATTACCTGTGCCCTTTTCAAACAAAACTGCTTACTTTTGATTTCAGCATCTACTGTGTTCTTTCTCACACAGCTGTGCACCATGCTAATACTGTTGCTTTATCAGCTTCTCTCCAGCCTGTTCACCTCACCAGAGAAGCATTGTTCATTGCAGAATATCCCTTGACACTTTGCCAAAGCCTAAATTTGAACAGCTTGAGTGAAGAGATTTCTAATGCTTCCCCTAAGAGGTTGATAACACTGTAATTAGTCTTTCTGTTTAGCAAATAATTCTAGCTTTTCCCCTATTTTGTTTCATAAATACTTTCTTTCCTATATTCACAAGCAATACTTTTTATTTCTTTAATATTGTCCTTTCAGTATTTTCAGGCAGATTTCCTACTTCTGCTTCCTCAGTTTGTAGTTATTTTATACACACTTAATTCTTTTAACCTTTTCCTCATGAGCTCCCTTAGCTTTTGGTATGCCTTCAGAATAGCTAAAAACATTAGCTTTTCAGACAGGGTGCATGTGCAATGCTGATCATGGTGACTTTATTAAGATTACATAAAGGGCATTACACTGAGGACATATTTTGCTAAATAATTAAATGTTACCGTAAAAGGAGCTCCTTTCAAGAAAATCTTCTGCAACATCACCAGGCAATTCTTTGTTTCCTTAGAATTCTCCAAGGATGCTTACAAGAGAAAATTCACATTGAATTAGGGATTAAAAGCCCAGTGGTGTCCTCATGAATTTAGAAGAAACTAAAAAAAACCCCAGTAATATGATATTTTTGACGCATATGGTATTTATGTAGACATTTCTTGAAGTATACAATTGTTGAGTTATGTGGATGATAGAATAGAACATCGTTTTTGATTTAGAAGTTGGTTTATGAGATTGGGAAAAAACCACAAACAACCAGTTCAGCAACTTTAGGGCACGTATTATTAAATGACTTTAAATGGTTTTTGTTATAGAAATTTTCCATTTAAAATGCTACCAAGATAGTTCAAATGTCTATTGGAGAATCATTGGGCCTATTTCAACATCTAATTAATTTTAGTCAATTTCCTGAAAATATTGAACAGAATTATTTGAATCTTGTGGAAATCTCAGTACAGCTTTAACCATAAAGTTATTGCTCATATTTTCATCCTTAAAAATTTCCCAAAGTTTCCATATGATTTAATTAGATAGGTGAAGTATTTAAATTTATTTTTCCCTTGGAGTTGTTGTGCATGTGCATGCCTGGATGTGTGAGTTCCTAAATAACAAAGGTGTTGTCAGATCTCTGCTTTGTTAAACAGACACCTGTACTAGATAATTCTAACTTATTTTCTCAGTCACCAGTACCCAAAGATTAAAAGTACCCAGAACAAGAGAAGGCAGACTTCATCTTCCAGACTGACAGTTTTAAACTCCAAACAGATACAAAGGGACACTTCTCAAACCAGCATCTGCTTCTGGCTAATGATTGTTCATGACTTGCTAAAAAAATAATCCCTTTGTTCATTTTAGCTGGATTCAAAATTGTATTTTGTGTCCTAAAAATAAATTCCAGCCACTTAAAAAGCATGTGGCTGCAGATGATGGCATTGAACAACAGTGTCCAAAACCCGTTTATTTGTGAGTCTGGACTTTATGATTCCAAGTCGTAGGAGATGGGTGGAAGTGCTGCAAGGGGCCCTGCTTTTCCTGAAGTTGGTAAGGACGAAATAAGGAGATTATCCTGCCATGCCCCATAGACAGAGAAGGATGCAGACAGAGAATGCTTTTGTAGTGTACCATGACTCTTGCCCTGCATAAGGGCCTGGAATCAAACTCCACACCTGTCACAAGAGGAGCTGGAGGCTCAAGGAAGCAGTGAGTGGTGTTGCTTTCAGACACAGCAGAGGCATCAGCTAATGGAGAGGCACCTCATCAGCTCCTGTCTATACACTGCAGATGTTTTGCTTTGCAATGTGTTGTTTCTCCTTGCAAAGGTTATTATTGTCAGTTCCCAGCTTCCTAAGAATAGATAAAACAAAAAAGGTTCTCTTGCACCTTTTTTTTTTTTTTTAAAGAAAATAAGGCCAGTGAGAAAAATCTTGCAACTCTCAGTGGAAAAGGAGTAAACATCACCATCCTGATCACAGTGTCATGGATCAATTTCCAATTTTTTCCCTCTGACAATTTCCATGCCTTAAAAAGCTCTGCTTCTTTTTACTGCTTAAGAATTATACTCACAGATACTTCTCCTGCTTGTCATCTTCCTTTTTCACTCTCTTCCTGGCCCAGTAGATTTAACAACATTCTTGTTCTGTGATAGGAAGGTATCTGGCCAAGTTGCTTCACTTTTGGCCACATGTTATTCTTGCTGAAGCTCTTAGTATTTACACTTGTCTTCCTTTAAAAAGAAGTGTAATTGCATAATGAAACTAAGACACTTAAAATCCATTAACTTTACACAGATCTAAAACAGCCTGTGGATTAAAGCTTGTCCCAATGGCAGCCATGTGAATTTGAATGTGCTGTGTGACATCTCTAACCAGGCACAGCTAAACCAGCTCAGTTTCTGAACAGTGACAGCATGTTGAGTGTAAACAGCCAAATAAACAAAGCAATAAAATATAAAATTAAAATTTGCCCCTAAAGTAAGGATAGCTCTAGAAACTGAAGATTCTAAATGCTATTTTACATGGATGGATACTCTTCTAATGAATCATTCCAGTGGATTTTCCATGTTGGCTACTTTCTGTTGAAAATAAATGCAACATGCAGGAAGAAAAAATAACCCTATTAACACTGCTTTTGAGACCTCTCTGTATATTCTTATTTTTTCATTATCGCTGTATAAAACTAATAACACATTATTATCAGCTTTTTTTACTTGACTGAACAAAATCTATTACTTCAGTGAAAGCTAGCTTCTATAAAACAGCAGAAGTCTTATTTTGGAAAAGTTCAGTCTTTATCGGTGTTTTACAATGGCAATATAAATTCTTCATCAAGAGTTGAATCACCTCCAACAAAGCACTGGGACATTCATTCCATTCTGTCATTATTCATATAGGACCTCTAAGCCAAGAGGTAGATTACATGCTATATCACTTAAAATATCTCTTCCTTTATTCTCAATTTATCTTGCTCCTTATATGACAAAATGTCACTGATTATTGGAATTGTCTTCTTAAATACTAAAAATATTGTTTGTTCTTACTCCTAAGAAAAGAATGCTGGTTTTTTTTGTTGGAAAGAGAGCAATTCAAATCTCTATGTCCAAAATGATGACTGTCTGCAAATATCGTGTGGCATTTTCAATAAATAAACTGTTTGTAATACAAATAATAAACAAAAGGAAAGCCCTGAGCTGACTCAGGTGCTTTCCTTCTACTGAAAGAAGAAGGAATGGTGTGTTTTCAGAAGTTTTATTGATTCATAAAACATACTCTTTGAATATCTAAAAAGTATTCTGGGGTAAATATGAGTAAATACAGTGAGTGGTAAAGTTTGTGACTTAGGGCTGCCAGCACTTTAGGGGCTGAAAGGGAAGAAAAAATAAGTATGCTTACCAAACTCAGCTCACCAGTGGACTGGTTTGTTCTGGAATAGAGTTGTTTTTTCCTCACAGTGGCAAGTATGGGGCTATGGTTTAAATTTGTGCTGGAAACAGTGCTGATTATAAAGGAATGTTTTAACTGATGCTGAGCAGTGCTTACACAGATTCAAGGCCTTTTGTGCTTCTCATACAGCTCTCCTGCACGGGGGCTGGCTGGGCATTGATTGGGTGGTGGAGAGTGATTGTTTGTATTTGCATCACTTGTCTTTCTTGGCTTTTATTATCTCTGCTGGATTTTTAATTTTTTTACCTTTACTTACAATATTATTGTTGGTGTTGCGGTTGTTACTGCTGCTGTTAATAATAATAATAATAATAATAGTAATAATAATAATAATATACTGCTTTTATATCAACCCATGCATTTTCTCACTCTTACACTTTCTATTCTCTCCCCCATGCCACTGGAGTGAATTGAACAGCTGAGCTGCTTCTAATTCACAACAACCATAAAACCCAAAAAGGATTTGTCTGATATTTTTGCCTGCCATTGAGCAACTCAGAAGTGAGAACTGGGCAGGAGCACATCCCAGACCAACGTGAATGTGCAGAGCCAACACTGAAAAGGAGAGTGTGCAGTCATTCTCGCCAGGTGGATTACACAGCCTATCCTAGTGCCAGGAAAGGATTCTTGCTGCTGTGTTCCCCTCCAAGGACAACATCACCTGCAGAGGGGCAGTGCAGTCAGCTCCTGCTGACTGCAGCAGCCAGTGCTCAGCCACCACCATCCCTGCAGCTCCAGGATAAGCACAGCTACTGTGCTAACTGAGTATGGGCCAAGCTAATTTTTCTGGTAGGTCATGAATTGGACGTTACTGTTCTATGTGCCTAATTCATACTGATTACATAGGAGCCTCTATGCATAGATGGTATTGGAATTTTCATTAAAGCTTGAAACAATAGACTTGTCCCTTGGAGTCATTGCAGAGTTCACTAGAACATTTTGCAAGTGTCAAAGCAAGTTTAGAAAATGGAGAATAATTACTCTGTGTGGGTGTGAGAGCGGTAGAAAGACAGGAGAAAGAGGAAGGGAAATAACCCCTGAGAAGAAAAATACAAAATAAACCCCAACAACAACAACAACAACAACACAAACCCACAAAACAAACAAACAAAACCACAAAAAAAAAAAAAAAAAAAAAAAAAAAAAACCAACCCAAAACAACCAAACCAAAAAAACCAAAAAACCAAATAAAAACAAAACCAAAAAAACCCATCAAAACTTCACACCAAAGCAAAAATCCTCTTAAACTGCCTATCTTATTGAAAATAAAAATGTATACTTTCAGAAGAAAAATATATACTTCCATTCTTTTTCAGTGTGTGCCATCATAGGGTTACACAACCATTGCAGACAAATTTGATCTCTGATGACCAGTTTCTGATTAGTTCAATAGATATCCACTCATAAAATTCTTCCATTTGGAATGAATCTCATGCCCAGGTATTCATTGTTGTGGTGGAACCCATTAAGTCACAGCTTGTTATTGCACCTGTTTGGGAAGCAGAGCTCACATCAATCTTGCAAGGACCCCCAGCTTGCAGAGACAAAGCCTTTCTACAAGCAATCTTGCTTAGCTATTAATTACAGCTCATATACTATTGCCATTAATTAGTTCATCCCTTAATCATTCAGCTCAATGTATAGCATAAGCTAAATTAGTAGTGTATGAAATTAAGACCCAATATCTCATCTAATAAGTATTTAATGTAAAAAGGCTGTGCTTTTCCAAACTGACAGTCATATCTGGATCTTTGTATTCTCAAAAAAACCATTAAAGGGCTAAAATTTCAAAATATTTTGATTTGCTCTTGTAAATCAGGAGCCTGTGTTCTATTTGTTAACTTGAAGCCTTTGGGTTTTCCACAGTATTTTGGAATCTAAATGTCCGAATCTCATTTTAAAATGGGATTTGGATACTTTTGAGTATTTGTCTTCTTGTCAAATAGTTTTTAGTCTATGACATTGATAGTATTGCCAAGTTGGCAAGCCTTCTGAGCCCACTATATCACAGAATCACAGAATTCCTGGAGTTGGAAGGAACTTCTGGAGATATCCAGTCCAACCCCCCTGCCAAGGCAGGGCCATCCAAAGCAGGTAAGACAAAAACTTGTATAGGTGGGTGTTTAATGCTCCAGAGAGGGACACTCCATCACCTCCCTGTGCAACCTGTTCCAGTTCTCTGCCACCCTGCATGTAAAGAAGTTCTTACTCATGTTTAGTATTGTATATTTCTTCTCCAGTTTCTCTTTCATATCACAAACTTTGAGAGATGCCTGGAAATATTTTTCATCTTCTCTTAGGTCTTCTCAAAATTCTTGGAGTGGAAGGGATTCAGAAGGCATTTTATGTTCATTTAAATTTTCCTTGTATGCCAAGTAACAGATGTGTAAAACAAAGGACTGTTATCAATAAACAAATGCATTATACGTTGAGCCCATGTCATGAATCAGATTTTAAGACAAATAATCAGCCACATGACAAAACCAGAATCAACCGACTCCAGTGGTTCCTGATATACTACCAGCCAGAAGCCAGAGGGCATTATATCTTTGTAGACAACGTTTCACTTCCAGTAAATATTCATTGACTGTTAATTTCCTGAGTACCTGGGGTACTATTATAAATTTTGCCAGTTCATGTAACTCAGCAAAAAGCAATGAAAGCCAGCACTTAGTATGGCACGTAGACAGCCTAAGTCAGCACTACATTTATAGGAGACCAAAACCACACAGAATAAGCTTTGCTAAATTCTTAAGGAAAATTAAGAACAAGAAAGAAAGGAAATAAAACTTTCCCTACACTTGCTTGTCATATTATCTTATTATGCTTTGTGCTCTGGACTCTACAGCCCTTCATCTGGCCTGCAGGCATAAAACTCTGATTTCAACAGAAGCAAGACACTAACTACTTTTGAGAATTTAGCCTGAAATATTTTGAATTAGGCACAGTCATTTAAATAAAAAAAAAAAAACCTAAAACACAATGTTTAATGTCTAGACCATCTAGATGACTGAGTCCTCTAGATAGTAACATAATTTTAAATTCTAAATATACTGTTACAGTTAATGACAAGAAGACACAAATCAAGACAAAAGTAACAAAATTTAAATAAGGAATAATTTTGTGCAGATGCTGCTGGTATAACTGCTTTAGAAGTCCTCCACTTCCTTGTGCATGCCCCCTCTAATTTGTCATTTCCCTCATCTGCTTTAGGCACTTATTTCTAACAAGGAGTACTGCAGAATACATTATGAGCTGGGTATTAAGAATCATGATTATCATGTTTTACTAAGATTTCTGCCTCTGACTTCTTGAGTGAAATGTGTAAATCACTTTACTCTGTATACTCAGGCTGCCCATTTATATAATGGATTGTAGCCATACCTGGACCAGAACTTCATCACCTGTGAGCATCACTTTGAGAGTTTGGTACCCGTTTCACAAATACTAAAGCACTGCAACTGTGATTCTGGTCTAATCTGTATGGCAGAAATTTTCTTCTACATCTTCTTATTTCTACAAATCCTGAGGAGGGTGAAATATGTGGACCATAAATCTATAAGTAATGACAGAGAGGACCATAATAAGACAATGTTCTGGGAATGATTTGGTTTATAGTTGTGCATTTTGCTGCTTAAGAAGTCCAAACAGGACATTGCCAAAGCACATTCATCAGGGCATTTGGCAGGCACCAGCTGTTGCAATTTGGTGTGCTCTGCAATTTATTGTTTGGGATCATTTGGTGTCCACGGGGACACCATGACCCAGGTCAGAGCATGATAGATCTGATTGGAGCAATGATCAATTCTAGTCTACTCTTCCACTTTCTATTCAGCACAATATTACACTTTCAGAATTTTCCATTCAGTGACCTCAGTAATTGGAAGGCACTAATTAAGTAATTTCTCACAAGGGTACAATATTACTGTCACAACTTTTTAAAGAAGATAAAACTCATACTGACAGTCACTGAAGTTCAGCCATAGGGCAAGGTGAAACTTTTAGACCAAATATTTTTTATATCCAACATAAACAGATTTGGGTCAATGGACATGTTTAATTAATTAATGTCAACTTTGTGAAGTAGTTTGAAATCAGTGGAATGGAGATGAATTTTTTTGAAAGCCTAATAATTGAAATTCCAGGCAACTGTAAAATTATTTTAGAATTATTTTTACTTTGAAATGAATTTCAGTTTATTTTTAACAAGTACATATATTTAAAGTTGAATTAAATTCAGTTGTGACTTTTTTAAAACAAAATTTGTAGTAACAGTATTTATAATGGTGCTGAAATGAACCAAGACCAAGGAGGTCACTTTTTCTAGCTTGGACTCTTTCTTGTGTGAGTAACACAGGAAATAATATGGAGCTGACAATGACTGGAATGCCAATAATAATAATAATAATAATAATAATAATAATAATAATAATAATAATAATAATAATAATGCAAAGACAACTAAATGCCCACAGAAATGTTATATTTCTTTCATAACTGGAAAAATGTATAAAACAAGTATTTAAATAAGGTCTTTGAATTTTAATTAGAAGATAAATAAAAAGGTGATAGCTTCCAGCAGTCAACATTGAACTTCCTGTAGAGAAAATTCTGCAGACTTCAGTTTCTATCTGGTGAGCAAATCCCTGATCTTCTTCCATCTGTTTTTTGATTCACGATTGTATTGGAAGTCAGACTTATTGCCAGAGCCTCCTTTGGTTAATATAAGAGAGTATCATCCTAAGGATCCATCCTCCAATATTACTTAAGTAATAAAAATATAATCCACTGACACTTCTAGTGAAAAAATGAAGCAGTCTAAACCTGTGGAATACCAAATTCTCAATGCACTTTTATAAATAGGAGATTCTCTCTCATTTCACAGAATAAGTCATTGTTGACCATCAATTGAGAAGGATAATGGAGGATCAGTTTGTATCAACTCTAAAATTTATATTACTTATTAATACTCTCAGTGAGAATGGCAGACCTGGGCTATATTGACTCTTGATGAAAACATACATTATGACTTGCTTTATGGCAGAATGGAACAGATTTTTTTTCCTTTTTTTTTGGTAGTATGGAGCTCATGGCTTTATTGAGTTTAGGACTCATTTACTTAATCTAGGATTTATAGATTATAAGAATTACTAAGATCCCTCAAAAATATTTTCTTTTCTGTTAGGAAGGACACATACACTTATACATGATCTTTTTAATCATCATAGATTTAGTCCAATCTTTTAGATAGTTACAGAAAACTTAAAGCTAGGCTGCAAGGAAACAATCAAACACTGTCTTGGAAGGAGATATTGGGGATGACCAAAGCTTTCATGTCCACACTGCCATGAGACTATCACAAGAAATTTTACTGGCAATAATAAATTTAAATTTGAAACAGAAAGAACACAAAGTTAATGCTAAAAAGGTCTGGGATGGTTGTTCTAATTCCTAATTTGGGAGATGCCCTTTACTTTGTCCAAAGGAACATCCTCATTTCTGAAATAGGTACCTCTCTTACATGAGGATTCCTACTGCATTCTCATTTGTGTCTAACTTCTCCCCATTGTGAAGTAAAGAAAATAAATAACAATTGTTGTATAATGGAAGCCAAATTAAATGATTTGCCACGTGGTGTCTGATAATTAACTAAATAAGATTCCCTCAAACAAGCAAATCTAACTTGTTTTTATGACTACACTAAAATGTGAATCTTAAGCAAAACAAGAACATAAATCTCACTAGAAGATGTTATAATAAAATCAAACAGGGTTCTGAGTAGAGTGAAGGCTTTATTGAAAGCCATAAAACTTCTTCAGATGCCAGTGGAAAAAATTATGATAATAAAATCAGCTCCAGTTTAATGGCTTGGTAAATGAAGAGAGCATTAAATGGAGTCCTGCAGAGTGCTTACAGTCCAGCCCATTATTATCTCCTCCCTACAATCAGAATGCTTCCTTTAAATGCCTCACTATGAGCTGTTTACCTTCGGGGCCACTCCTCTCTCCCCAGTGACAGATGTTTTGCTGGCCAGTGCCTCCTTTCAGAGCAGAATAGCTCTGGAGAACCAAACCCTGGTGCAGACAAAGGCTGCAGCCCTTACCCAGGAGTGCAGCCATCACTCCAGGGAAATGCACCAGGAGAGCACAGACAGCAGGCTTAATCTGTCAGCAAAATGAAGAATAGGATGGTCCTTTGCATATGCAGGAAAAGCCCATTAACTGCAATAATATTCTAACCCAGAATTAAAATCTGTGCTCCGGAGTGTCCTTTTTTCCCTTAGAGAGGAAAAAAAGAATCAGCATATAACCATCTGCAGATCTCTTAGTTTGAAGACAGGGAAAATCCCTGATTAAAAATAAAAGATGAGAATAATATGGTGTGTTTTCTGCCTGTTATGGTGCCCCAACTTGTAGTTTTTTAGTTCTGAGCCTTATTTTGGGGAGAAAGTCCAGCAAGGAAGATTTCGATCAGGATGCAAATGCATCATTAAGACCCTACAATTATGCAAATCTTAAATTAGGGATTTAGAATATCTAAAACCAATGCAGGTACAGAAGAGCACACTGGAAACAGTCCCATATTTCCTCTTTCTTTATTTTATGGAAATCTCACTCCTACATACACTTTGTTTACGAACATATTTCATTGAAGAAATTTTGAAATAGAAGGCTAGAACGTGGAATGAGTTTTATCTTTTCTGGGAAGAGCTTTTCCAATTTCAATTCAAACTGTCCATTTAATATTCCCAATAAAAAGCAGTTTTAAGCTTTCATGGAATTTTTGTTTGCACAGAACCATGTATTTCCCATATACAGTGAAATTCAGCAGGACAGATGCTTGAAAAACTTTTACAGAATGATAGAATGGTGCATGAAAAGGAGATGAAAATTTCTAAGCCTATACCTAGCTGTTCAGGACACAAAAAGAGAACAAAAGTAGAACATACCAGAAGAGTATGATTATAGAATCAAAGAATGGGTTGGTTGGGAAGAGACCTTTAAAGGCCTTTTAGTCCACCCCACCTGCCGTGGGCAGGGACACCTTCCACTAGAGCAAGCTGCACAATGCCCTAGCTAACATGGCCTTGTGGGATAGGGCATCTATCACCTCTCTGGGCAACCTGTTCCAGTGTCTCACCATCCTCAGTAAAGAATTTCTTCAAAATATCTGATCTAAATTTGTCCACTTTCACTTTAAAATCATTACTCCTCGTTCTGTCACTACAGGCTTTTTGTAGGAGGAATTTTCCCTTCCTGTTATTTATGGGGTCTGCAAGGAATTGAAAACCAATTTGGAGATCACTGTTCTCAGATTATCTTTGAGCCCATAGTAGTGACTAGGAAATTGGTGGTTTCATATAGCTGTCCTTTTTTTAAATGAGTTGATAGGTGATGTGAAACACATAGTCATGAGTACATTGTTAATAAAATAACATAGAGGAACATAGCCTAAAATGAACTAGATAGAACAAGTCAGCCCTTTAAAAAAATCTTAAATAGCTTTGTGTGGGCAAAGCTTTGGGTCACGTTCATTTGAGGCACTGATGCATTAAACGAAGTGTTGCCCTTATGTGCTGTCAGCACCATTCCTCTATATTGTGTGAATTCCACATGAAGCTGGCAAATAGCTTTATGCCCACTATTTTCTCATCTCTGTGCTTACACTCTTTTCTCACAGAGAAATTAATGATGTTGTTGTTTGTTCAGCAGCCCAGAATGAGAGCTAATCTGACAGCTTGTGTCACAACTACAGTTTGTAATGGAATTATTAAAGAGAGGGACAGGTCTAAAGGCTAAGTTTCAAATATTATGGGTTGAGAGAAAGAGAGAAGGAGAAATAGAGATCAATATGCATTGAAGCAGTGTGAGAAGTGGGGAGCTGAAAAATTCTTTGAAACAAGAGGAAAGAGCAGAATCAGGTTCTGATTTTGCAAGTGTTTGTGTGAAATACTGGGTAATGGTCATTCTGGCTATCTCCCTCCTTTCTCACCATGCACACTCAACCATGCCAAACCCTATGCTGCTCTGTACACATATTATGTTGATTCTATTATAACAAAATTATATTATATTATCAGAAAAAACAAAATTAGAACCAGAATTTTTGATAGAGCATCAAGCATGTTTAGACAGCACTGTTGGCAACATCTTTCAGAGTTCTTTGAACCTGCAGTTTCTGAATTGCTGCAGCAGAATAATGGAAGATCTTTATATTTCATTTTAGAGAAGGCACCATCTCAGGCTGACAGGGAAACACCTACAGAAGTAAAATTTAAGTTTGGTTTTACTTTGAATGTTCACAGTTTGAATGCACCATAACTAAGCAGTAAACTGTGAATCAGTCAATTTCCAAAATGAAATGGAATTATACCACTAGAAGATCTGGAGATGGGCAGCACCATATGACATGTGAAACAAATTTGAGATATGTTACTAAAAGACAAACAGTTTTCAATTTGCTCCAATTTATTAAAAAAAAAAGCCCTAATTCATCAGAAAGATTGAACAAGACAAAAATCAGAGTATCTCATGGATATAGCTGTCATTCCTACTATAAATCAGAAAGAGGACGTTTGAACTCAGATTTTCTGTGTCTTATGGTGAACTAAGGCATTATTGTGATTTATGCGAGTTTTCTGGTTGATTTATTCTTTCCTACTGTAGTGGGTGAATAGGGCAAATAAGAATTTACAATCAATGATTTCAACTAGCATATAGGTATTTAATAGCCTTATCAAATAGCTTTTGTTTCCCTCTTAATCAATATGAAAAAATGAAAAAAACAGTTTTGGAAGTATCATAATATTTTGTTTTGAATTTTCTGGAATTTGGGATTTGTTTTTCGGATGCCTTTTTCCCCCGTCTGCCTAAACTGTTTATTTTATGTGACCTTTTCCTAGGGGTATGTCAAATTTTATGCTCTGGAAGAATTCCAGGCTTGTTAGTTAGCACATTTGAATGAATAACTGGTTTAGACAATATTAGTTCATTTTGGCTTCTTGTCCCATAATAAGAGAGCTAAGTGTCTTTCATGTAAAGTAAAACGGATTCTACTTAAAACAAGAACAGCAAATTATCATGCAGTGTAATTTCAGCCTGTAGCACCGTCTTCCACTTAGGATCATGTATTTAAATATCTGACAGAGACAATGTTACATTTCTATTTGTTAAACTCCAGGATTTGTGTTCCACGAAACAGATGTTAAAGTCTCAGGGAGCACCAGAGCTCAGCATAAGTATAAAGAAAAATTCAGTGCAAGTGAGGCAGGAAAGGGAGGGCACTTGTTAAATCCTGTACACATTCTATCTAACTTATTGTGTTACATATATATTTACACATTAGGGAAGAAGAATTAGATCCATGGAAGAGAATGGACAATAGTGACATACTACGGACATGCAAAGTTTATTTGCTGCTTAATGTAGTAATGTTTATTATAAACTGATCTCCACAGAAGCTGAAAAAATCCAGATTCATCCCAAGTAATCTTTCTTCCATGCATAATGCCGCAAATTAAGCAAGAATATTTTCAGTGGGAACTGACTATCTGAAACATCAGGAATTGGCCACTGCTTGAGCCAGAAATTGAAGTAAGATTGAACTGTGGTTTGATCTGATGTGACTACACAAAATCAGCAGTGAGAGCACTCATCAGGTAACTGATGGCAGCACAGAAAAGCAGGATGGTGTAGAAGTCCTTGACAAGGTATGGGCAGGAAAGAGATTTGCTTGGAAGGAGCCTTTAGACCATAGAAATTGAGAGGGAATTAATTAAGGAAAGAGGTTTTCAAATTGTAAAGCCCTCCTCCAAATACATAATCTACAACTCTGCACCACCAGGGAACTCTTTCTGATTTTTATTGGAACCAGTATACAGTTGTGACTGGAAACACAGAAGTTGTTGACTAGAGTATCTTAAGTCAACTGTTTGCTTCATATTGTCCCATTTTTAACGTTTCTCTTGTTCTACCATCACTATAGACATATCAGATAATGACATTTTATTCTAACTTCCAGTCATTTTTAAAATTAATCAGAAATGAAAATGTAGATCTTTTGCAGCTGCCAGGAAAGAATATGATAGAAAGTCTGAAAGTCAGCTTTTACTGAAATATCCTTGTCTGAAAATGTTAATGAGTTAACACAAACTTTTCAGTGATGCATGAGTTTTAATGATGGCTTTCAATAAAGGACTTTCAACTCCAGTTTGGGACTTGGAGTCTGAGAGACAGAGAGAGCCAGCACAATTCTCAGAATTATTTCTTACATAATTCAGAATTCTCACATCACTAGAGAACGCTCTAATCAATTCATTCTGGACTGTCCTGGAAAATGCCATTTCTGCTTATGATTAATTCAAGTTATGATTAAATCAAATTAATTCTTTTGTGTGAATGTACAGTGTGAAAAAGCTCAAGATTTCTATTTCACAGGAAGAGAGACAAAACTTTTCACAGATCTCGTCTATCAATACTTTAGCTAAGTAGAAAATTTGAGGGCCTCAGGGTAAAGGCAGGGAGGACACCGAGAGAGAGGCCACCATCTCTTTGTGAGAGTGCTGGATTAAGTTTTCCTCCAGGATAATCCCCCAAAAAAGAAGTTTCCTTTGGCTACTAAGTCCTAGAGGACTTTAGGTATAATCCTCATTTGTTTAGGCAATGGTTATGTTTGTATTTCTGTCATTAGTTCATAAAATATAGGGCCTATAGACTACAGACCAAACCTTTTCCTCTGCCTGTCATGTTTTCAGAAGAAACTTGTGCCACAGGAAAACACTGCTTCCAAAGAAGGCTCACAATCCAGTGAGAGCTGACTCGAACAAAAACATACTAAGGGGATGTAATCGATTTTCTTTGTTTCCAAACTTTAAAACATGCTGTTCCATACATAAATATGGAATAATACTCAATGCTATAGTGTGTCTAGAAACACATTTTATGCCAAAAATCTGAAGTACAAAGAGACTATTCCTTCATATTGTAAGGGTATGAAACTATTCAACAAGGGGAGAAAATAGTCCTTTACATATCAACCCCAAAATCTAATATCCAGGACTTTTTTTGGCAAAATTACACAACATAGTTCTAGTTTGGGAAAAAAGTGGAAACAAATTGAAACATTTTATCTGGATAATTTAGAATACTGTATTTTAATAATTATAATATAATAATTTCAAGAATGCATTTTGATAAATGTGTTCTTTTACAAAAAGTTTTTCTGTTAAAATATTTACCACCAGGTTCTCTGTATGGCAGTCAGTATAGCTACAAAATTGCCCTGCATCCTCTACAGGCGTTTTGGACTTTAAGGTTTTCTGGGCAGATTTCATGACTAAGGTCAGCATATGAAAATCATAGTAGGAGGAATGTTTTCCAGTTCCCTTTCTTTACTTAAGAGCAGGATTCAGGTTCTGTTGCTAGAAGAGAAAATAGTTAGATCTTGAAATAAAGAGCCCATTTATTTCTTGATTTTTGCCAATATATTTTTGAATGTGAAAGCCTTGCACCTAATGTCAATTTTGATGCAAACTTAGAACTGGTGAGCTTGTGTTAATATCTCATCATAAACAGGTACTTGAAGTGATGAAAATTTAAGTATAAACTCTAATTGCATTTTCTTTTTTGTATTTGAACAAGTAGGCTTCTGGTATTATGCACTTAAGAGGAGAGAGGATGCTGACATGATTAGTGAATTTTTTATGTCCAGGAGGACCCCTTAAGAGGACAATAAAGAATATAAATATACACATGATCTTCAAGCTTTTTCATTCTTGTGTGTTTACACTGTAAACAATATAAACAATAAATTGTTCTGTGCTTCATTTTGCCTTCATGGTGTTTATGGCAAGCCCATGACTGGCAGCTCAGCCATAGCAAGCTCAGGCAGAACAAAAGCCTGTGCACATCATTAGTAGTCAATCCTTAGAGGAAAACTTGAAGACTATTCTGTTTGAGATTATGGTATAGGAATAGCTTAAAATGCAATTAATATCAATAAATCTTCTTGTGTAAAAGAATGAGTAGAAAATTCTCATTATTGAACAGTGTTTAAACAACTAAGATGAAATCTTCTCTCTGGGAAATATGTAGAAAATTTAGTATCTCAAATCAACCTATTTTGACTGAAAACAGATTAGTAATTAAGGATTCTAGAGTTCATTTTCATTTAGTAGAGCCTGTAGCAGTGCTCCTATTGTGTTTATTACATTAGTCCAACTATTTCCCTGTGATTACCTTTCATCATTAGGGCTGGCAGAATACAGGCAATTAGAACACCTCCAGTAGAACACCAATTAAAACACCTCCATACTGGCTTAGTTCAGCACAAACACCCCCTCCCACAATGTGTGTTGGCAGGCTCCTAGAACACATTCATGGACTTTAAAACGAACTCTCAAAAAAACTGAGACTTAGACACTGAGTACTGTTGAACCTTATTAGATGTGGTATAGAAAACCTTGTAGCAATCTCTGCTTTCTTAGGATGCAGTAGACAAAGTAGTGGGTAAACCACAAGGAATTCTGCTAAGTTAGGAACGTGATTCAGCATGAATATTTTGGTGACCAAAATACGTGGAACATAGAGAGCAGAGCAGAACCTGATAACAATTTATGCTGCAAAAACCATGAGTCCTACTCACCTTGAAGGTGGCCACTAATTACTCAATACCTTGGTCATCCTGAACTGAAGCATGACCTAAGTCCTGTGCGTGCTCCAAGGGTCTGAAGAGGCCCTTGGTCTGTTGGAAACAATTTCACTTCACTGAGATTTCCAGACATGTCAGGTCCCACACATTTAGTTAAACTCAAAGACACAGTCAACAGGTCTTTACACAAATGAATGCACCATTGTGTTTTAGTTAAAAACAATGCCCAGAGAAAAAGAATCTATTCAAAAAAGTTACAAATGAAAAATCTGAATTCTCAGATTCCTACTTAAATTTTTTTCCCCCCAGCTGCCAAAGATTTTGCCCCTAAGCATTTGCAGAGGCCTTGAAGCAATTTTGAGAGTGTTCATTCCTATCTCAGGGCCACAGTTCTTCCACAGTTCTTCTTCAAAAAGCTCCATCTCACTACTCAGATTTGAAACATCATGCTAAAGTATTTTCTGGATCAAATATCGAAATAATGAGATTTTGATATATAAATTTGGTACTGTATGGCACATGTTAATATTTATCACTTTTTTGAAATGTAGTTGAAACAAGCTTTTTTGATCTGGAAGTTTTCTGTGTTATTGTCTTTCATTACAGCAACAGACAGGATAGATTTATAACTGACACGTTTGACACTTAAGGATTATTCAACACTTGCATTTTATGTTGTATTTTTTCAATTTAGTAGTACATACAAAAACCCTGACCCCTGAAAACTTATTGGAATGCTACCGGAATGGTAGTTTTCTGAAAACTACCTAGTGGACTTCCTGAGAATTATGAAAATGAAGTGGACTTTTTCTCAGGTGCCAAGAGTCCAGTGAAAAGAGTCATACTCTTTTTGGTTGTATCACTTCAGATTGTGTGGTATTGCCTTATTCAGTTCTACACAAAGCCTCAAGACACACAATATGTGGTGGGGAAGTGACCAGTGACATACTGAATTCAGAATATTCTTCAATGGAAATTTTAAGACAATTTTCTCCTCCAGGTAATTATTAATTTTAGTGCAAGGCAAGGAACTATTAAGAAAACCCCAGGGCTGACACAAAAGTCAGGATTGTGGAAATATAAAAGTGTTCATATTCCTTACTTCCCTTCAAAAGAATGGTTTGAACACAGAAAACAGGTATATGGTGAATGGCTTATGGAGTTCAGATTTACTTATCTTTTAAAAAAAGAAAAGATGACACTGAGCAGATGAATAAGAAATCTGACCAAAGATTAGAACTCATTGTAAAATTCTTAATCATGCAGAGAAATAATTCATGGCTAAAATTCAGGCATTGGCAATGAAACTAGAATAAAGATTGCCTGGAAATAAGGTCACATTCTGTTTTAATGGCAACTGTGCACTGACACAGCTCAGTCAGGTTATGTCTATTTCCTGTACCTGAATTTGATTGTATTTCCCAGAGAAATTCGCTAACTCCAAGAAGAAGTTCCAGATTTTCAATTCAGGAAGTAAAAAGCATGATTTTATGGCTAAAAGTCAGGCTATTTATATAATGGTGCTATCTCTCTCCAAAATCTGACTCATTTCCTGAGAAGTTGGATGGATGTTGTTTGTATCCCATTCCACAGGTAGTGTCATTAACTTGATTAAAGAAAAACTAAGCTAATCTTTGAAAATGCTTGATCAGTGCCCATGGTGTAGCACAAAACAAATTTGTAGTCATGTTAGTTTTCACTTTTTTTTTCTGAACCCACGTTCCCCTGTACTCCAGTATCCCTGACACAACTCTCAAAACCTTGTCTAATAATAAAATTCATCACTACTTTCAGTAAAAGCTGTTAGGTCTTGAAAGTTTGCTCTTAAGCTGAGAAGGAAACAACTCCAGATGTTTTTAAGATGATAGGTTGTTTTGTCTTTAGATCAAATTTCTTTAAGGACCCAATATGAACAGTTAAAGGCACGTAAGGGATCAGTTTATCAAGGAGAAAAAGGATAATAAACTGAAATGAATCTCATTTGCTATATTAATCTGCTTCAAATTACATCAAGATATCTGACTTTATTTGCTGCCTCAGACCTAAAGTTATTTTAAGATGAAAGCTACCTGAAGTGGTTAGACAGACTCCTTATCTTCTGTTTGCAAATTTTTAGTGAACCTGGGCCATGCTTTTGCATTAATCTGAAGCTGAGTTATAAATAACCCTTGCTGAATTTATGAATTTGAATGAAAACTATTTGAAACCCATTGGAGTCTAATGGCTTCAACTGCAAACCAGAAAATGCATATCAATAGAGACAGATTTCCATTAAAATTCACTGAGATTGAAATACCACTTCTTGTATGAAACTCCTTCCTCAGATTCCTGCTATGATAATATTTATTGAGTGTCTGCTATCTGCTTTGCCATGTGTGTTTTCTCTAATATGAACTGAAATCTACAAAACAAGAAGGAGGAAGCAGGGGTGATTCTCATGCCAGTGATAGTTCCTTCCCATGAGGGAACCTGCTGTAACAGCACTACTGGGGTTGCAGTTGCCGGGCCATGAGGAAAGCAGTATGTGAGTAAGAGCAGAGAACAATAAAGGAAAAATATTCCCACAGAGGCCTTGGAAAATGGAGCCTCTTTGGGAAAAAAATGCTGCTACAGCAGCCTGAGTGAAAGGTTACAGAGCTGCAAATATAACTAATGCCAAGAAACCAGGGCAAATCAGATGCTTGTGGAATGCAAGGTAACAACATTCTATATGTAAGGATGGAGTTTTCACATGTATATCAGAAATGTGGTTTTTTGAGCAGTCTTGCTTCCTTCATGGAGACCTACTGACTCTCAGAATGACATTGCACTTCCATGTCACCTTGACTATTGAGAACTGCTGGCTTTCCTGGTAACATGTTAAGTGCCAGCAGGACACATCAGTCCTTGATTAACAATCTATCACAGATTCAAATCTCAAATGCTTAAGCAGACTTTTCATCCCAGGACGCTTTTCCCCATGCCACCACTGTTGGTTAATGATAGCAAGTAGAATGTAGCCATACAAAAATAAGCTGAAATAAGGGTGTTGAAATGGGTTTCATTGTATTACTCTAGATGCAGGGTTTTTGTGCTAGGTATTTTTCATGCCAGCTTTAACAAACATGACAGTTACACATACAAGCAGATATGATTCTGTTCTGCAGAGAATCTAATAGCACTTAGTCCATGGAAGACAAGATAAAGGCTTTGCACACAGTTGGGAGGAAAGGATTAAAACCAGAAGATTTGTGGAGGAGGGAATAGTTTTTGCTCAAAGTGACCTTGAAGCTGGGAATGATAGGATTGTTGGTATTGGAAAACTCCCTTTATTATGCCTAGTGTTGCTCATCCTCTCCCTGTTTTTGAGAAGTAGAACCCCTGTATAGAGACAACAAACTGTCACAGACACTCTTGAGCCTCTTATTGGGAGAGAGAGATATCATAAAAGCACAGCCTTGTAATAAACTGCGCATGTCTGAAGCCCTTTGATATACTGGGGCAGGCAGTGAGCCTCTCCGGTGCTCACTGGGATGAACTAAGCCTGTGTGTCTCTGCTACCCAGCATTTTTAGGTAATGAAATGAATCTACTCTTTGCATTTCAGCTGTGGTTTGGTTGTTGGTTGGTTACCTGTATGTATCAATTCACAAGCCCCCCCCACACCTGTCAAATGTATAAAACTGACTATTTCAGCCCAAAAGGAGGGAAATTTTTTGTGTAAATCACCACCAACTACATCTAAAAAATCACGTGATGTAGTGATGAAGTAGTGAGATTCACAGTGCCCATCCAATATGTGTTAAGAGTATAATGACAGGATTCTTCAGAAATAGATAGTTTAGATTTTTCTCAGTCTGTGAAAATATCCCTGAGGCAAGAATACTGTTTGTATTTTTTTTATGGCTCAAGGCAGCTGCTTCTTCTGTTTCTGTTATCTTCCCTTACGCTGTACACCTTCACATTGCTTTTGGAATGAATGTGCTCTGCTCAGGTCTTTTTATTTTATTACCCCTGGGATACTTGTGAAGCACAGAGTGAGAACAGACTCTCTTACCTGTAATTTAGTCTCTCATTTGCATTTCCATTAATTAGTGAGAAGGAAGGAAGTTCATAGAAAAGAGCCAGCTCTAAACCAGATAATTGTGTTTGTGCAGACATGTAGTGCATCAAAACAGCGAGCTACAAACCTGTGCTACAGTTTTCTCTTAAATGTCTAAATGTTGTGGAAGCCAAGAAGGCACCAGTGAATCAGAGCCACTGTACCCGTGGCACACTGTCTGAACACAGTGCAAGGACATTCTGGTTACAGGACAAAAGATCATTAGCCATCCATGATCTATGAACAAACAATAGCTTAGTCAAAGAAGGAGCAAGAATTCTAAACAGATCATTCATCTACAGCAAATCGGCCTTTTCCAGAAAGTCTAGATCTTGCTTGCACAGCGCTATGCAGTTATTTCTGCATTTTCTGTCTTCTCAATTTGTCTGTGATAGAGAATAAAGAAACTATAGCCAGCCAGCCTCTTGCTTTCTCATTTCTATTTACATCTGAACTGAGTAGCAGCTATTTCCCAAAAGACAGCAGGGACTGCAATTCTTGCTGGTCATTGCTCAAACAAGTACCAGGAGAGTGTGACAACTCCTTTTCCTTGCCAGCTTTATACACCTGTGCACGGTCAGGCATGAGATACAGGCACGAATAACTACCTAGAGCTGGAAAGCACTGAGGAGGACCTGCTAGCTTGCCCTGAGGTTACTGCAAAAGAATGCATTTCCATGTGTTAAAATCCATCACAGATTATCAAAGAGAGTGGCATGTGTTTTCCCAAAGCTGCTTGTGACAGGTTGTCTGTGTTCTTCACACACCCTGTGAGCACTTACATGCCCAATCAGCTAGAAGTGTCACAAAGAACAAGTGACTGATGCTCCCAGATCACCCATTTTAGTGTATCTATTGCTTCTTCAGTAGCTGTCTGCCACATGCACCCACACTACAACTTCAGCCTCAGGTTTGCTGAAACATCTGCACACTGCAGGCTTTAATACAGATATTAATAGTAATTAACAATTAATTATTAATAATATTAATAAGGAATACGTATACTAATTGTATCACAGTGCATAACCAGAAACTGATAAGAAAGTTTCTACTTTTTGTAGAGTTATGGCTAGTAAGTGTTAGATCCTGCCACAGGTGACAGAGAAAACACCAGACAAAAAAAAAAGCCACAGAGGCCAGACTGTAGCTAAATTGACTTAGATGCTGAATCGAGGACCAATGACCCTGTGTATTTCACTACACTCAGATCTTACTCTTAAGAAGTAGTGAAGACTCCATAGCACATACTATCATGCTAATATAAATTAATTAACTAATTAATTAATTTTTAAAAGGGTGCCTGAAACCCCACTTGTATTTCCAAGTCAGTTGATCTTGGTGGTTGTGGGCACCTCAAAGACAACTTCTGCCCAGAAAAATAAGCCTGTACTTCGATTTTGTATGCAAGTCATGGGATGGCTGTGGGCAGTGCTGCCATGCCTAAATAATTTATGCCATCCTCGTTTTCAAAGAACTTGTATAGTAGAAGCACACCATCCAGACAGGAGCTCCTCCAGGGAAACCAGTCTGGAGAGGTCCTGCAGCCACACTTCCATTCTCCTTAGCCCACACCCTTATCTCTTCAGCAGCAGCTTGTGGGGAGCTGTAACCTCTGACCCAGGGAGCCCAAGACTGATGCTTGGCTTTAATGGAGAATTCCAGCAGTGAAATAAGTCTGTGTGTGGAACAGACACAAGATGAATAGGGGTCTACTGCTGCTTTCCCTCCCATAGCACAGCCACACCGAAGTTCTGCAGACTCTCCACAAGTAACTTCAGACACCACTGCTTTCCTCACTCACAACACAGGGCTGTTTATTTGCAGATTTCTGCTGTTTCATTGTTTTTATTGCTGGCTTTAATGGGATTATAGATGAATAGATAGTGCTGATAATTTTGTAATGTAATTTTTTTGGTTTGGCTGCCTTCCTAAGGAAGTTTACTTCACATGCTTGTGCTCTCTGCACAACTGACCAAACTATATTTTCCCCAATTCACTAACTCTAGCAAAATTTGTCTGAGTGTAACTGAATAGAGGAAAAAGACTCAAAGTTTGTCCTGTAGTGGGTAATACATGCTGCCACTCTCTCAGGCAAAGAGGTAGTGGATGTTTGAACATTCAGGGAACATGAAAGGAATTGAGTAAATTTTTATGCTGTCTTTAAGGATTGCTACTTCACACTTCACAGTGCCTTGACCTTACAGGTGAAAGTCTAAGCCACGTTTTTCCTCACCTAGCCCAGAACTTTTCACCTAGAACTCTCTCCCTAAACCCTGTAATTGACTTAGACTCTGTTCCCAGCTCCTTACACTTTTGGAAAAGTGTTAAGAGAATAGAGCAAATGCATTCACCACTTTTTCAATATTTGTTGACATAGGGCATTGATGAGTGGCTTGCAGGAGCTGATGGCCTGAGGCACAGCTCCAGTAATCAATAATCCTTGGAACATCCTGAGCCAAGGTTATTTCTGCCCACAAAAATGAAATAAATGTCAGGGAGGTAATTTATTTAGCCCATTCATAAAAACATTTATAATTCTAAGCATAAAACAATAACAAGTAAAATCAGGATATTAAAACCAAAGATAACAAGCTAGAACATGTAAATATGAAAATAAATCTTGCCAAAAATATGACCACTTGCTGTCAGCTAATGAACTACCAATAATGAATGGATGTACAACCAAGAGCAGATAAACACACAGTGCAAGAGCCCTAACAATTATGAATAAAATGTGTCTGTTCCTGAAGCAACTTGCCGTATAATCTAAAATGAGCCAACAACACACAGTCATGAAGTCCATTTTGGAGGCAATTTCACACCTGAAGGTTTGCAGCAGAGGAAGATGCTTGTCAAGCAAAGTAGATGAATAGTAGATGAGTATCCTTAGTTAACCTTCAAAACCACAGCAGATCCAACGCAGCCTAATCCAAAGCAGGATAGGTACTCGATGCAAAATTATTAACTACTATGAGCTATTCACTCAACCCTTTTTTCTTCTTATGGTGTAGCAGAATATGTGGAGAGATGAAGCTACTTCACTGCAATGTTAATGCAACCTTCCTGGTGTTGTGCATTTCTGAAGGAAAGGGAATTGCAGCATAATATAACTTGGAGCTATTTCCTGCCCACCTAAAAGTTCAGAAAATTTCACACATTATGTATATGGGAGATAAGCTAAAGTCTGATGTCAGCACTTGCCAGTACAGACATCTGCAATAGCACAGCCAGGTGCTTGCTCACTCTGTTTGATCTTTCAGTTTCTTCTGTGCTTTCAAAGGCACCTCAGCAGGGTGGGTGCAGGGTGCTGGAGACTTTGGACATTATACATCCATGCTGAGTTCTATGCATGTGCAGATAACTGTAGATCTGTGGCAACTGTGAGAAACCTGGCTGAATTGTTTGGAATCAGATCTGCTTTGTTTTTTTGCTATAGGACACTTTTCAAACTAAGTCTGGAACAAGGAACTGCAGTCCTTGTGAAAAAAATCCCTATGTCTGTCTGTGCTACTGACTATGAGAAAGGACTTGTTTTCACCAGGGCTGGCCACCAAGCAGGGTGTGGTATTGCAGGGATCCATTTGAGGGTCAGAGACTAAAGTATTATCATCTCTTTTGGGTGAATTCAGAAAATGCATCCCACAACAGCTCTGTCTCCCTGCATAAACAATGCTCCTCTCAGAAACTGTTTGAGGTTTCTCACCTTATGGTTTTGTCATTCATTTTGATCATGAACTCTCTGTACATTCCTTTGTGGTTTGGAGGGTTCAGTGGAAGAGCCACAGGAATTAATTTGAGCTCCTTTGATTCTAGAAGTATCTTACCAGTGTACCCTTTCCAAAAGACACACACACTGCAGGTACCAGGCCCTCTATCACAGGGCTCTCTAATGGCCCAAAGGACAACCTGTGTTTTCCAGTTCCAGCTGGCACAAAAGCAACACTGCAGAAAGACAGCCATCCTAGGTCAAAAGGGTGTAGCAGTAATTAAATTGCAGTTCTGTGCTTGAAAGTGACAGTATAAAAAATGCTGCTGTGGGCTTCTCTGTTTATCATGCTTCCTTGACTCCAAATGTACTCAGAGTGCAGCTGAGAAGATTTTCTTTCTTAGCCTGCCTCTTTTCCAAAGCTAATGTGAATCAGGTCAAAGACTTTTTTTTCATTTCCTGCATTAGTACTAACATTAAAGGGCATAACTGGCCAAAAGAGGCCAGTAGAAAGACATGTATCATTCTATTACACCAGAATGAATTCTTGGGTCTGTCTGACCAGCCTGGACCCAGTGGTTCCAGCTCTGTTTATTGCAGAGGGTTCTACTTACTCTCACTGGTGATAGCTCTGCAGGTGTAATATAAAGTAATATACACTTACAGCTAACATCAACACAGGAAACTGATAGAGGAAGGATGCAGTTTTGCTAGCAAGAAGAGACCGTTTCAACACAGCCATTTTTCTGCCTGGAATGGCACTTTTTGTGAGCTCGGGCCCTAGGGCAAATCACTTCATGATGATGGTAAATGAGCTGAAAGCTAATCTCAGTCAGCAATAAAATGACAGGATAGGATTAAGAAAGAAGTGGTGATCTATCAAAAATATGGAGTATTTTTGACAAAAGATGTGATGAGGAAGCCAGAGGCTAGAGAGAAGGAAGTAATGAGGATAAAAAACTGGAAAACCACAAGATGGACAAAGAAAGATGAGGGGATCTAAAAGGGTTCAGCCAAGGAGAGCATAAATAAGGAAATCATCTGCAGAAAAAAAGGAAGAGGAAAATGGAAGACAGGCATTAGAAAATAAAAGAATGAATGAGGTAACTGTGTTAAGAAGCAGCACAGTAGAAGAAGAGGGAGGAAAAACACTGAAGGGGAACAAAACAGAATTTTAGGGGAAACAGATTAGAAATAGGAGTTTTGCCTCCCTCAAACATTGAACTGTCCCTCAATATTAATGAAATCTGTTCCTGATCATGTAAGAAAAAAGTAAAGAAAGAAATGAAAAAAATAGGCTACTTATTTATTTAAAGGTTGGGGTGTATATGTGTGTATTTTGCTTTAAGTTATGCTTCAAAGGCAGGAAGAGTTTCATTTTAGGGCATCCTCAGGGCTTTTGTACCGCACCATTTAACAATGTTGTAAAAAGGATAAACCCACTGGCTGTTCTCCAGGGCACTTGATGGTTAAGATTTCTACAAAGCAGAATCATGTGAAGATGTTGCTATTTTGACTATGTTCTTTTCCTAGAAGACTTTTCTGGGGCAGTATGTCATTTCTTTTTGACAGCCCACCATCCTTATTTTGCTGACCTCTCTCAGAAAGATTGTCTATTAATGCTTATTTTGTGCAGTGAAAAGTCACTTCATAACCTCTCTTCTTTCCCTTTATATAATAATCATCATCTGCTTTGAAAATAGTATCTATACAAATGAAGAGCTCATATAAATTAGTCTTTGACAGTAATCTTTTCATCCCAAATTTTCTTATTCTACTTCGTGCTCACAATCCATCTTTGCATTCATCTGACTCAGTCCTCTCTCACTTTACACTTCAGTCATCTCATCTGAAAGAATTAAAACAAGATCTGACCTTATGTATGATCTCCCAAAGGTGTATTTGCGTTGTACCAGGAAGGATTTAACTGTCCTGCTGCTGCTGTCACTACTGTCTTTATATCATGGTAGTAACTTCCTAAAGATCAGACTCAGAACTTTATCTGCCTGGGTTTACAAAAAAAAAAAAAAAAAAAATTACAAGTACAGTTCCACTCTACCTGGAAACAGTTTTAGTCTAAATGTATCTAAAACTCCTCTATGGCTAATGCATAATAACCTAAACTATTGAGAAAGGGAAGTAAAGCCATAGGGAAAGGAATACTGGGGTGGGAGTGAGTGAGTGAGGTAATCAAACAGATTAAAAGCTCTAAAGTCAATGCTTCTCAAACACCAGTTTCAAGATCTGCTACTGGCTGTGTTTTCCTTGTGGCAGTGAATAAGAGGGATGTTTTTCACAATAGATCATATTTTATTATTCTTTAAAAACTCAATTTCCTGCTATAAGCATTCTCAGAACTTGAGCAAATTTCCCATGCAGCACTAATTTTTAATATTCCATAAATTATGCCCCCTGGACATTAACACAATAGTCTAAATTAGTCATCAGAGTAGAATTTATGGTCCTTTAAAGAGGACACAAATGACCAGTACAAAATAATTTTATTACAGGTTTAAGTACTGTTGCATACCCTTTTAACATCCCCTTTACATAACATTTTAGGCTGGTACACCTAAGGAAGATCGGAAATTCTATTCAATGAAGTAGTGTTCTTGTATCTTTTACAAAAGAGATTCAACTATCAGTAATTTAATATTATGTGCAAAATTACTCACTTTTTCTCCACATCCTTACACTTTTTCTAAAAGATAGGGATTTGCAGATAAAGAACTGGAATTCCTATGTAGAATAGAATAGAACAGAAGAACAGACTAACTCATGTATATGCTCTTGCAAAGCTCACACTGAAAACAGACTATGCTGAATAATAGACGTTCTAACTTTAGATAAAATTTCAGATGCATGTGAAGCGGAAAAAAATCACTCTTACACTACTGAATGAAAATCCCTGTATCAAATCTACAAAGACCATGAACAATCCAAAAGTTCTCTGTTTTTGGATCTAATATAACTGGGAAACTCTGTTAGTGGTGGAAATATACAACTATACATGTTGGTATATGTAAGCTGAGTGCATAGAAATATGTCCACCTCTTTAACAATTGCAAGAATTATGGGTGTAAGGTGAATAAAAGAAAATATTTGTACTGTAAAGGAGGTTGCTAGGATATCCTTCTGAGAACATATGTACCATAAAGCAATGGGTTTGGATTAGCTGCTGAGCCACATTCTGATATTTATATGTCTGGCTACTTAAACCCATCAATTATTGTACACAATCTCTTATTCCAAGAGAAGACAAAAGGACATAATTCCTTATCAGTATAGCTGCAACATAAGATACAAAACAGGCCATGGTTTCTGAATTCTTAGTCCCAGTCCAATCATGACTGAACAGCTCAGAATGAGGGGGAAAAAAAAAATCATTGGAGTTTCTCCAACTTGTAAAAGAAGAAATATGCTTCTTTTAACTAAAGAAAAATGCCACTTGGATTAGAGGTAAGAAAAGGAGAAGAAATTTCCTTCTACTACTGCCATTCTCTACAATTAGGAGAATGATCATTTTTAATAGTCTACCTATCTTTTACTGTAGCCAGGATCTAATATCTGTCGAACATTTTAAGACAATTCTACTACTGATTTGTTGAACAAGAGCTAAAAAAAAAAAAAAAAAAAAAAAAAAAGGGACTGGAACACATTTTATTATAGTTATAGGTCTGGGAAAAGCACCTGCTATTCCATATTCTCTTCCCCAATTAAGCATGCTTCTGGTGCAGTTCTGTGTAATTGTATTTCTATCTATTTCTTTTGCTTCTGTTGTACTGCAGGACTGTGACATCCTTATTGCAGTTTTCACACACTATCTTATATAATCTCATAAGAATTTCATTGGTGACATGAATGTCTCCTCAGAACACTCCTCAGTCTTGCAGTTCCTTTGCCAGGAAAGGCCATAAGTTCACCCTGAAGCAGCGTTTCAAGTCTCAAGTGAAAAAAAATTCTCATGCTACTGGAGGGGAAAAAACAAGAGAAAGTCAACACACATTAAAGAGTAAACAGAGAGGGGTAGAAAAAGAAACTGAAGGAAGAGTGAGTGTGTGAGATGGATACAACATTTTGATTTTAAAAGTTAAATATTTTAAATCCTTATCGGTCTGAGCAGTAGCTTACAGATGTACAGTTATGCTCCTAGATATCCTGGCAGGAATGTGCAAGACTGTGGCTTTAGTCTCCTTTCTCTCCCAAAGGTTTTTAGTAGATGTAATGCTAATGAAATCAGTAGCTACTCCCCTCCAGACATTATGCATTTCCAAGCTAAAACGCTAAACTGAGTGAGACCATCATCCAGTCTTTGAGGCAGTTTTAGGCAGCTTATACAATGGTAAATGCATGAGATTTTTAATATACACTGCCCTTTTTACTGTACCTCATCACAATGAATTTGATATGGTTTATGAAGGTTCATTACCACAAATGTCATAATCTCAGAAAATCAAATAAGAAGTAGATAATGACTATCTCCATTACACAGGTGGCAAAAAAAACCAAAAACAAAAACAAAAAAACCAACCAACAAAAAACCAACCTGGTGGAGGCTTTTCAGCGAGTTAGAGAGATCAAGGAACATAACTTGGCAGGCTGACTTTCTTCCCCTTGGCACCAGGGAACCAGTAAACAGAGATGAAGGACTGTTCAGCATTCAAATTAAAAATGTCATACAAGACTTATTACATTCCTAGTGTTCTGCTGATATTCCACATTTATGGGTAATGAGGAAGCTTTCAAAACTTTCCTGTTTGTCTTAATTTCATGGTAATGCCCTTTGCTGAGAGTACAACAGTGGCAGTACATGTAAACTCATAATTTATCTTTAGGTTTTCTAATGTTTTGTTGGAAATATTTTTGAAGCTTTAAAATGTGTTATTTTCACTGGGCTATTCACTCAGAAGACTGCTCTGGAAAATCCTTCTACATATTATTTTACAGTTTAGGATTTCTTGCAACATGTAGATAATATGGCAAAATCACTTACAGTGACATGTTCAGGGAGCTATAAGCATGACAAGCCAGCTCTCAGTCAGAGACAGCAAACATCTTTTTAATGACAGGCAGAATGATCAGGAATAAAGTAACTAGCCCAGAAAATGCCTATGTGCTAAGGAAGCCTTTCAATTCCTATATTCCTGTCTTTAAATTTGATTAATTTTTAGTTGCTGCACAATTTAGGCTTATTTAATAATGAATGGTAATGCATAGAAAACATGCAAAAATTAAATGTAGACCTTTAGGAAATAAAAGATTTTAATATTTAATATATTTTGGCTTTTTAAATGCCAAAAGGTATTTTCTTTCTCAGTCCTGTCCCTAAATCAGGAAAAAATAATGTGAGAAAAGTGTCAGCTTTAGTACTTCTACTTAAAGTAATACCCATTCAGTCTTGCTTTTGGAGAGCAAGACAGCAAAGCTCTTGATTTTTCTCCATTTAGAAAATAGGCTGGCCACAGTAAAGGTGTTTAATTACTTGCAGGGATAAACCTCATTTAGAATTGATGACAATAGGTAAGGAGTTTTTGTTCTTTGGCCATCTTAAGTAACCTTTCACTAGGACATGACCTCACAAACCTGGATAAAATAACCCAGAAGCCAGGGACTGAGCAGCCTTTAACATGTCCTTCATCCTCCTTGGGACCAGATGTGATCTCCTCTCATCAAAACTGACTTGTACTGGCAAGGGCTGAAACTGTCAAGCTGTCAAACCAAGTAATTCCCATTCAGGAGATAAACAGAGAGCTTCTCTATCCAAGCCTGGCAGTGTAGCACCAGATTTATTTTCAAATACAAGATTAAGAACAATAAAAAATAAAACCTCTTCACAGAACAGTTTTGACTGTAAAATTCAGGATTCCCCACTGCTTACACTCCAAGACAAACTACATTTCATCTCATTTCAAGATGTACACATGGGACAGTTAATATCTGTTGCTTCAGCTGATACATTGATGAACTCAGATCTCATTAAAGATGTTTCAGAAATGGCACAAACATAAAATTCATTCTAGAATGATTATTTCTAAATGACAAATTATCCTGCTACCTCTGCAGAGTGGGCAACATATCTATTTCCTGTAATATTGTAACTTTAAATAAGGGGAACAGGCAACATCTTGCTTAGGTGTAAGATCAATAATTCTGAGCAAGGAAAAGACAATTATAAACAAGAGAACTTCTTTTATGCATCACTTCCTGCTCTAATTAAGAGCAACTGGCCACTACCATTCACAAACATGTTGCAGGTGTGGGAAGCTATGAAAGAGATCTGTTTGGCAGGAGTCATCTGGAGTGTGGTCAAAGGCACCAATCACACTATACACTTGCTGTGGCCTCTCTCATGGCTTCCGTTAAGGTGTACTACTTGGTAGTTCTCAGTCACAAGCTCTTGGTGTGAACTTTTATTTAGAACTGACCCAAGACTCAGTTATTTGCTGTGTGTTGACTGAGACAGCTGCCTGTACTTTGGAAAAGTACCTTCATTTTGCCATCTGCCCTTAATCCCATGACAAGTATGAGGAAGACAAGATAGTTCACCTCTATATGCCCCATGGACAGATGAAATTATTGTACACACTGAAGCCAGCTTTCCTGAGTTTTCTGCAGTCCAAATGTTTGTACAAATCACTAGAATATCTTCATCACCACAAAAAAAAGCATATAAATAGAAACAACAACAACAACTCAGCAAAAACACATAAGGATCTCTTGCTGTGTACATTGGAACTACCTTTTGATATCTATGTTGCTGATATCTCTACTTTCAAACCTCACAATAACTGGGGATCCTCCCCAGTTTAATGGCAGTGTGGTCTGGAGAAGCAGAAGGTGTTGTTGCTGTCTCATCACACTGCACCACAGCACACTTTAGGATGAGGTCAGGAAGCCTTATTTTGCCCGACTTTGGAATTGCCTCTTTAGAGGTGTCTTCTCCACAGTTACTAAGGTGTCATTTCCAGTCCCTTGTACCCTGCATAGCTCTGTCCTCCTTTTCCAAACAACATGGACAGAGGAAGAACATAACCCTGACATTCAGTCTCAACTTACAGCCACCAACCTACAGGCCAAGTTAAAGAATCTTTAAAGAAAACTGTGGGCCTATACTCTGGCCCTGAGCTGGAGAAGCATGCCTTGACTCAGTCCAGCTGCACATGACTAGAATCCCCTGTGCTCCAAAATCAGGTTGTGTTATCCAGCTGCTGATAGGGAGTGTTCCCCGGGTGTTTTAGCTCTGGTCCTATATCTGTACTTGATTTGGGAAAGCACTGGTCAGTGTGGGATAGTAATACCAAAGCCTTAATACTAACCTGACAACAGTTTATGTTTGCAGATGTAACAAGCAGTGCCTGGAGACCCTGTGTGGTAATAAAAAATGTAGTCACAGATACATAAAAGCTGGATCGTTCTGATCTGACCTGAGTGGGCATTATCTACTGGTTCAGCTGTATGGGACTTTTATCTTTCAAGAAGCAGTGAATAAAATGCTTGCCATGTTATTGGGTTGCTGTATTCCCTCTTTTTCCCCAAATGACTTTAACTCAGAGGGTCATAACTAGGCACAGAAGCAGAGCTGTTCAACAGGTCGGGGAAAGACAAGACAATTGCATTTTGAAATAGGAGGATTTTTTTACCTCACAGCAAGAGCTAAAGACTGTTTGGCTGTAAAATTCATCACACCATTATTGTATTAATGATGAAGAAATGGCAATTATATAACACCATTCATCTAATGGTCCCAAAGTAAAGGGCAAAAAATTAGTAATGTGCCCTGGGGATGCTTCCAGTGGAATACTGCAAAGAGCAGGAAAGATCAATGAAAATTGCTTCTGGCTGCTAACTTACAGCTGCTCCATCCCTACTGTTAAGGCAAGAGCCAAAGCAATAAAAGGCTGAGGATGGGACCTGAAAAGTAGCCAAAAGAAGGGCTCTCTGGGAAGTCTGGGCTATGCTCAGCCTAAGGAATGTTTTATTTTCCTGTATGATATCCTTTAAGTAAAACCTGCTTTGTAGCTCTGACAAGATAGCTGTCTCCATGGTCATTAAGTTGAGTCCTTTAATATCAGCCAGAAAATTTAATGTTTGTTTAGAGATGTTGGTGAGAACAGGTTGTCTAGAGAGGGTGCTATTTCCCTACCCTCCCCTATGTGTGCAACAAGCTATGTTTGCCTAGTTATCCATCTGCTTATCTCTGCTTACAGCCTGCCCATGTTTTTATGCCTTGGCTTGAAATTATGCATTAGGTACTGATAAATATTAGGGCAGGTAGTGCTTTTTAAGCATGCCTTCAAAAATACCACATCCAGTATCGGGAAACTGGAGTAAGATAAATTCCCGCAATGAGGTACAATTTTTTAGCAATGAGAGTAATTAAAAGTTGAAGTAATTTATCTGGGGATGGAGATTTACAACTGCACAAAATGTTAAAGTCAGATTCAATACTTTACTGAAAACTGGTTTAATTCCCAGTTTTGGAAAAGCTTGTATATTCTGAAAAACTGGCTAGAAAAAAGGTGCCCATGGCCTTCTGGCCTTAGAATCTATGTGTTTCTATGGATTACTGTACAGCTTAAAGTGAGCCTTTAGTTTTAAACTCCATAGAATAGATTTACTTCTATTAGAAATACTTCTATGTGCTCATTGCTGCCTAAGAGGTAACAACACAGTCACTAGGATAACCTTCATTGTCATTATCATTAAATGTCATAAATTAGCCCTTAGAGGTTTTGAGACTTTAAACAGAAACTTTCTACAGAACTTAAAAGAAAATATATATCTACTTTGGGTTTTGATGGGCTACTTTTCTTTGGTTTTTTTAGATTCAGATTTTTGGACTTGTTTTACAGTACTAGAAAAACATACTTGTAAAAAATGAAGAGTGACATTCTTGCTGGAATTGCATGACATCATAAACAGTAAATTTATGACAAACAAAAATGCTGCAAGTCTCCAACACAGCTTGTGATAAACAACAGAAATTTTTTCGATTCTTCACTTACCAACATTATATAGACTTTATAGGATGGTTTGATTTCCAGTTACTGCATTGATTTTTATTTTCTTTAATACTAATCAAGCCCACTTAAAATACACTGTCAGAAAGATAACTTTCAAATATTTTCAGTTCAATATTGCCAAAGAATATTAAGTGTGGGACATATTTGTCTTTACTTCAGTCAACCCACTTGAGTTCAAAGCATACATGTGGAGGTCCAGGCATAAGTGTGTTTTGTCTCAAATATTCAGCCTGTTGCAGCAAGAAGTTGGGACCAGCTGAGCCTTTTCTGCCTTGACACTCATCCTCATTGTACCTGCCTCAACTCCCTCACTCTCCTGTCCATTGGGATCTAAGGACTGCAGATGTCCTTTCTTCTCTTCCCCTCCCTTGCCTTATCTTGGCAAAATGTGGCTATCATAGTCTACTCATTACTCCATCCTGAAGGCTGTTGTTAGAGTTGTGAGGTTGTTGAAGTGTAAATGTTGTAAATGTCAAGGGCTTGTTAACTGACACTCGAGAAGTTTGTGGATTGGGAGCTTGGTGAAGTGTGTTGTAAAAGCTAAGGGCTTGTTAACCAACACTTCTGAGACTAAGTGGTGGGCTCGTTGCTGGAGTTAAGATATTATACAATAGAAGCATAACAGTTCCCTGACATGGGGACTGGTGTCTTTGTTCAGCCTGACAAGAATTTACAGCAAATGTTGTGCCCAGTACCCAGTGTATCATGACAACACATTGAAAACTTTTGACAAAAGACATTGAATTAGATTTCTGTAGTAAAATGAATCTTCAACAAGGCTATCCATGATGTCAGGAGTGGATATTTTGGTATTCTGGAATGTAGTAACATGTTTACATGAAGAAAGCAGTAAGATGTTTACCTTAGTCAATATTCTTCAGATAAGTATATTTCTGTGCAAGAAAATCCTTTGTTTCAATGGAATACTCCTGTAGAAGAATTATGGTGATAAGAAACTCAGGAGCTTATAAAAGAAGGGTCACAGTGATGATCAAAATGTTTTAAATATTTCTCTACTATAGAGATTACAAGCCTCAAGTGGTTACAGTTTAGGCTGTTAAATTTCTCTCTTATATGAAAGATATTTGGTGAATATACTTTGAAATCTCCTGAAGCCAGAAGATGGTGCATCCTCTAAGAAACCTATTCTCAGAGATAAGCCAGGTGCACATCAGAGGTGATTAATGAGAAACTTAAATCTCTTCTAGTGGTGCAGGGGGCAGGTGGAGGACAGTGCAGCAAAAGTGCATGGAAAAATAGTCATGGCATCTCTGTGCATGGTATTCTGAACATGACAGTGCCACAGCCAGCATTGTTGCAATGCCTGTCGTTGCTAGCACCCTCCATGAAATTGCCATCATCATGCAAATGATGCATCAGTCCATCTCTCCCAATGTACTGGTGCAAGCAGCACATCTTGACTTTGAAACCTCCTTCAAAGCTTCCTTGTTTGACAGCGTCCCTGTGCACAGGGCACATACAACAGTATCTCTGTTGTAACTGTAACCACAGGTAATTCTTTTTTATTTCTAAATTCTAAACCATTAACAGCAACACTGCCAAGGCCATCCTGGCACATAGTGTTGCCATTAATAGCACTTTCCTTCACATCCACCAACACTCACAGACTTTAGAGCTGCATTGTTCATTCCATGGAGATTTTTGCCTTCTGTGATCTATTACTTTCAGTTGTAATTCTTTTTACTGCATTTGCAGTTAGACTGCAGTCTAACCACATGAGACAGAGTTATGCATTGGTTAATTTACTGAGTTCTGATGCACTGCACAGTTTGGTTCCAATATCTAGGGTAGCTCATTAAAGATGGAATTGGATATGTCTGTACTATAGTGCAGTGTGCAATATGGACAGCTTAAAAAAAATTAAATCAAATGCTGCAATATGGCAGAAACACCTAACTACTGAATTTCCTACAGGCCTACTAAAAATTATGGTATTAACTACATAAAACAGCCACAAAAACCAAAAAAATCCTAACTATGAAGTTTTATGTCTATACTTGGAAGTTAAAAATGAACCATTCCTATCAGCAATGTCAAACTTTCAGGTAATTAACAAGTTCTATACATTTTTGATATACAAGCTAATAGCAAAATTAAACTTAATTTTCAGACGGCTGTTGTGGAAAGCAGTAAAAAAACTCCCAAGAATTCAGACCAGTCAACCTAAATTCACATAAGACAGCTTGGATTATTATTTTCCGAGTTTGTATTACTTTTTATGTTCTCCAAAAGTATAGTTTAAGAAATTATCAAAGACCTTTAAAAATGGTTTGGAGTTCTTTTGGTTTTTTCCTTCAGGGAAATCTATTTTTAACTAGCAGGCATTTTTATATTAAAAAAGATTCTTGTTTTCAAAACTTTTTTTTTCCAAAGCTAAGAATCAAACTGAAAAATGAAACAAAGAAGTTTTGCCAGAAAAAAATATGAGGACCTTAATTTATTTCCCTTGGGGTATGAGAAGGAAACAACAAAGAACCAAAAGCAGCAGCAACTCTTTCAAGTTAATACTTTTATGAAAAGATGTGCTTTAGGTGTGGAATCTCTTTTACTTTAGAAATTATGTTGAAAATTTCCAGTAATCAATAATGTGTTCACATAGTCTGTATAGTCCTCCACTTCTCTTTTCTTAATTTCTACTCCATTTTTCTGTTACAAAATAGAGAAGTCCTAAAATAAATTATTTAGCAGCAAGACCAGGCCCCAACTGTCTTCAAGGTTACACATGTATGCACATGTAATCTCATCTTTCCTCAAAAACAACAGCTTGAAACCCATGCTTCTCTGTACACCATTTTCTTATGAAACATCCTTTTATTCTTAGCCTCTAACTTTATTTTCCTAAAAATTCTTTCCATTGAAGTGCCCAAAATGTAGGCATACTATTCTTTTCTCCTGGACAGGATCCTGGTTACTTATTCATTTATTATAGACCATAGCCACTTAATACTACAGTGGCTTTCTTCTTCATACAGTAAAAATTAATTAATTAAGATTTTCTCCAAGTTAAACTCATCTTCTTACTAGATCAAAGTTTACTGTGACATTTTTAGTGTGCAACTATTTTCATTCTAGAAAAGCATATTTGTACCAGGAGGCTGTCTCCTGCAATGTCAGCTTGCACAGGCATTGCAGAAACACCTTCCATGGAAGCCTTACATTCAACAATATCTGCCATTACGTTGTGTGAGGCTTTGGGCATGCAAGGGCAAAGCCAGATCAGAGATGCAGCAGCAGTGTCTGACTGACTCATGAAGGGAAAAATAGAACAAAATCAATAACCCACATAAGTCACAGAAAGTTTTCACAGTGGGGATTTTTTTCTGCCCTGCCATCCAAACTTCAAAAGAGAATACAATCCTTTTCTGGTCCAAGCTCTCCAATCCCAAGCAAAATGTTTCTGCCAGTTACTGCTTTCAAACTTGTCTGCACAATGTGGTTATCTTCTCTTCACCTTGACCAACCTGACAATTCCCTGCTCATTCTAATACTTTATTTAAGGAATAAATAAAGTATTAGAATCACTTTCTTGGCCTTCTCTTTTTCGTGATTAAACAAAAAATTGTTTTAATGTTAAAGTTGCAAAATCTAGACATCTTAAAATGTCTCTTTCCCTGAAAGAAGGCAGATTACAAAACTGGGGCCTCCAGTTTGTTAGGAAGTAAAATAACATCATGCTGTTTGGTGTATTTTATGAATGTTTCTTAGCATGTTGCTCTCACACAGTAATGATGGTACAAATTGACTGTGCAGCTCTAAGTAAACTGGGGATTGCCTGTAATCTACAACCAAGGCTCATACAATGACAGTACATTAATTTCTCAAAGCTTATTCTTCTGCAAGCAATGAGAAAAGTCCTAGATGCTTGCTGTTATTGTGAAATTTCTTCCAAGACTGAAGAAGGAAAAACCTGCAATTTTCATATATTGACACAACCAGTTACACAGATTGCCAGAGTACTATCCTTCATCATCCTATTTCATACATTTTTTTTTGAAGGAGGTAAACCAAAGAATAAATCCTGGAAGACTATTTCTTAATTCCACAGTCAAAGTATTTCTCACTACAATTTTGGATTTAAACCCATATCCAAAGTTAAAGCAGACAACTGCTAATTCTCTAATACTGTGTCTATTTCCAGTATTGCCATTGATTGCTCTGGGACCCTGAGCAGGTCACTTTACTTTGCATGTTTTTCCTTATTTCTAAATATAATTATAAAGATAAATGAAAAATTACTTTTGACCTCAGTATCAGAGGTATTGACCTTGATATACCAACCTGTTGGTAAAAAAACCAAATACAGTTCTCATTTCCAAGACTCCTTAAGGAGGAAAATTTGATGGGACCTTTCTTGATCTACTGAACCACAAACATATATGGAAAGAAACTGTTCTGAAAGCAGCTTGTCTGACCCCAAAGCACTGTTTCTTTCCTGCTTTTAATTGTCTAACTCTCTCTTGAAGGACTCCAACAGATGCTTTTGAGCTGGAGGAACATTTCCACAGAGTATCATTTTAACTGTTACAGTCAAAGTGGTAAGCCTTCCAACTCTTTATTTTTTAATTCTTATAACATTCCTATTTTCATGCTCCCCCCTCTAACTTCCACACTGCCATCAGGGCCAGAATTGCTCTAATAATTCACACTGACGTTACAGATACTATTAAGTCTACATACTTCAATGAAATTGCCTCTTTGCTGTCTCCTTTATGGCTTATAAAGATTCCTCATGGCTCACAAAATCCTATTTTGTTGTGGAATCTGTTTCATTGTCCTCCACAAACCATATCCAAGGCTAAAGAGATTTTTTTTCCATGAATCTTCATGCTGATACCCGATAAGTATTACACAGGGCAATGAATGCTTTTTATTTCCTAAATGTTGGCCTCTCTTGTAATTCACTCCTGGATGTCACTGTAATTCGCTGCTGATCCTCAGTAGTGAGCATAAACACAAGCAAATAGTAATTGTGTGATGTGGCCATATGGAATATTCATGAAAACTGATTCTAGAAGAACAAACATTCACGACCATCTGTGTGATTTCTTTGCAATGCAGAACTCTCCATGGAAATTGCAGCCTCTTCAGTGTTCATCATGATCATGTATTTTTCTTCATTCTTTACGCACTACTCCTGCAGGATCTGGATGACCATGTAAAGTACTCACCCAAAATGAGCGCCAATCAGTTTGAGGTAGTGCAGGTCTCCCTAGCTACTAGTGCAAAGTGGATGAGAATGAAGGTACAGTAGATGTCCTTTCCTGAGAGCAGCACAAAGTGACTGGATATTGTGACAATGCAAAGTCTTACCTACTCTGCTACTAAATAATAGAGGTCACTTCAGAAATACTGAGTAGAGGGGATGCAGAACCTTAATTCCCAGAGAACTGGAGGGGGTCTGCCCTAAGTACCTCAGAACCTAGACATTATAATACTAACATGAATTTGGTAGTGGGATGTAACCAATAGGCGTCAAAAAATCAAAGCATTAAGGGTATTTCTCCTTTGTATAGTCAAAATTGCTGGGGAAACATTACTACCATATATTTTGATACAGTGAATATTCTATTCACTGCTTAAGATTTGTTTCCATTACTCTTTTATCAATGCTAGATACAGTAAATAATTTTTTTCACATATTCTGTAAGGAAGTTTATTTTACTTGGCCTTTCCCTTTCCCTTTCCCTTTCCCTTTCCCTTTCCCTTTCCCTTTCCCTTTCCCTTTCCCTTTCCCTTTCCCTT
>VZUI01046354.1:0-40472 GCA_013401135.1 Cettia cetti
CGGGAGGGGACACCCCCGCGGGGGACACAAACAGGGGCAAGGGAGGGGACACCCCCGCGGGGGACACAAACAGGGGCAAGGGAGGGGACACCCCCGCGGGGGACACAAGCAGCGCCCGCCGCACCCACGCGGCGCCCCCGCCGCGTCCCTGAGCCGCGCTGCCATTGGCCGCCGCCCCGGCGCGGCGCCGCTCGGCACCGCGCTGCGGGCGGGGAAACGGGAAGGCGAAAATAATCCCAGGAGCCCCCTGGAACGGCCGGGGGCATCGCGCTTCCCTGTAATCCCTTCTGTTTGTCCGGGCCTGCCCGAGTCGGTGCCGGCCCCGGGCCCGAGGCCTGCGCGGGGCCGGGGCTGCTCGGGGGAGCCCCGGCCGGGGCTTGTCGCGCCTTGACGCTTCCAGGTGTCCCCGCCGCGAGGCCGCCCACCTAGCTGGGGCCCTTGGTGTCTCGTGTAGGTGAGGATATGTCAGAAGTGCTCTGTTCTGGTGGCTCCAGAGCTGCCTGGGAGCTGGCACCTGTATCTCTGGACCATTAGGGATGGAGGCGAGTGCGGTGGCTCGAAGCTCCTGCTTGGCTTGTGGCTGACACACGTGAGGCTGGTGGGTCCCGGCTGGGCTTGTCAGCTTCTCCCCGTGGTGCTGCTAATGAGAACTTGGATAGGTAGAGAGAATGAAGCCGCATTTCCTGAGTCCATGAGAGGTTCTGTGTCAATCAAAGCACGATTTGGGTCTCCATTGCTCAGCTTCAGGTAGCAGCCTCCTGCCTAGGCTGTCTCTACCTTGCATAGGTACCCTGTGAGCTGAAGGATAACAGCAGCTCCCCTGTTGTCTCCAGATGGTGAAAAACTGGCATGGTACTGGGGCCAGATTTTGGGCTCGTGTGCAAGCTGCAGTCACTCTGGCTCGGCGGTGGTTTGTGCAAACTGGGGGACTGAAATGCAAAAAGAAGTAGGAAGAATTTTCAAACACTAAAGATACCTATATATTGAATGTTATTTTACAACAGTAGGATTTTAACAATATAAACTTAATTTGTTTGCTAAAGGGAAGACATGTTTCAAATAGATCTGTAAAGGGGTTAATCTGAGCTGGATCTCCTGGGTGCTCTGGTTCACAAGGTCAGATCGAGAGGGGCAGGCAGTGCCCACAGACCCCCTTCAGGGTCAGCAGCCTGATGATGCCAATTCTTCTGGAAACAAAGCATTTAATTGCTAACAAACAAGCAAAGTTCATACAGTTAAGCAAGTGAGTTCATACATTTAAGGTCTGATTGGGCTGGACCAGAATGAATCTGGACATTCCAACATTTCACTACAAATTTCACTACGAAAGCCAAACCTGAAGCAATGCTGGCTCCCAGAACCAGGTGGGAACCACAGCGTGATTACCTGTGGGGAGCATCACCCGCCCATGTCCTGGAAATGTTTTCTCCTTTAAGCCAGTCTGCCTGTATATTGTGGGAGTAAAAAAAAAAAAGATGGGTAGCTGAGCCCCAAGTTTCTCCTCTGACGATCCTTGCTGAGTGTGTGCCTTCTGGGAGCATCCCATGGGGCAAAATCAAACTGCTTGATGAGCACTTGGAGTTTCATCTTGTTGTTTCCCACTTGGGAAGTAAAGATGGCAGTGAGGAGAGAGGCTGTGGCTCAGTGGGGCTCAGCTGGCACAAAATTGGGGTGCCAGGATTCAGTGGCAAGTCTGCCTGGGGGGCTGGGGCTGGGATAGGACAGGCTGTCCTGAGCTGACAGCAGTCGTAAGGCTAAAAGCACACTCTTACTCTCTATGAGACTCACGATCCTTCTTAGTGGCTCCAAAGGCTTTAAGGAAATCATAAAACGAAAGGAGCTGAACACATGAGATCTCATTTTGCCTTCACACTTTGGCAGATAGATGTATGTTAGAGACAGTATTAAAGCAGCTAAAAGTAGAAAAGCAATGTCCGAGTTGTCAAGGTGATTGTCAGAGAAGATGGCAGAAGATGCTGAGGTCCCAGGAAGGAAGCAGGACCGTGTCATTTGGCTGTGTAGCAGGGCTGGGTGGGAAGGGGGTTGTTGCTGATATGATGCTAGATAAGATAGCACAGCTGCTGTGCTGCTGCCACCTCACACTCAAAGTGAGGAGTCACGCGTCAAAGCAGTACATTGCTGAAAAATGTGCAGTTGTGTTCCCCTCTGCACTACACTTTTGGCATTGCTGCTCCATACTTGTTTCACCTCTGACCCTGCTCTGAGGCTCTCTTGGTGCACAGGTTTTCATTTAAATGAAACCTGTGCTGCTGAGGTAATGCTGTGACTCTGGGCCCTGGGGCTTCCACAGCGAGAGGGCATGCCATGAAATTCAGAGTGAGATTGTGAGACTTGGCCCACACTCCAGTGCTGGCCTGGGAAGCGGAATGTTTGCTTCTAAAAATCTCTTGCTTGGTTATGAGAGGGCTGAAAAAACATGTCATGGTGGTAGTTTTGTTTGTGCAGAAATCTAGAAGAGAGCTGCAACACATTTTTAAAGAAGGCAAATTGGAAGAGTTAGGTAATGATCTGAAGCTCTAAACCTTCTTCCCAGGCACTTATTCTTCTGCATTATAGTTCACAGGAAAGGTTAATTAAAATACACTTTTCCCATATTATGTCAGGCATTGTAAGTGAAGTTTCTGCAAACTGGAGTCAAAGTCAAAAAAGGTTTTTTTTCCAAAATGCAGCATCTAATCACAGGCAAGGACCACTGTCATTAAGCTGCCGGTTTCTACTCTAGGCTTTCTGTTGCACTATCAGTAAAAAATGGATATGTGAGGCTGTTTTCTGTGCAGAGCTTCTGCTTGCAAAGAGGTTTTTCTCCCACAGTTTGAGAAATCTGTCTCAGCTTTTTGAACACCAGTGCAGCAGTACCAGAAAATTCCCTTGCATTTTTATTACTCAGAGTAGCAAAACCTAACAGTTGGAAAAAAGACCTTTTTTTGTTCCCAGAAAAGCTTTGATCTGACATTTTTAACTCTTGAAAAGTATCACTCAGCTTCTTAGGATTGATTGAAGAAAACTGTGAAACAATTGACCAAGGGATTTTCATAATTTTTTAAGTTCAAATTCAAAATATGGTGAAATTTCAAGTTTGATTTTTTTTAACCTCCTCTGTAGTCCAGTTTGATTGGTTAGTTAAATCCTGTTGTGTGTATCTGTCCCTTTTTTGTTGCTGTTGTTTTATTTTATTCAACAGGGACTCTTGAGAATTAATTGCAGTTTTGGAAGTTTTCCCATGTTTAAACCTGACTGAATTGGCAAAGTGTCTGTTCCAGTGCCAGAACTGTGGCATTACATCCCAGAAGAAATCCTTGTCTGCATAGTGTATTATCTTTCTCTTTGAGATGGACACAGAGTCTCCCAGGTATGCAGACAAGGGGCTGCAGCTGTTCCTTGCAGCTCTGTTTGGCACTTCACTGAGGTCAGATAAGAGGGATGGGATCCTCTGTCCAAGCAGGAATAACCTGATCCTTGTTCCCAGTGCATTTCAAACATCTACTCCACTCTGCTATGGCAATAGTGACTTCTGTGTGTGTGATGATGTCTTCTGGCATGACTGGCACCTGCTTATATAAGATTTGTGTTAATTGTTGGTTTTGTCAGTCACTAATGGTGATTTGGGTTTTAGGGGAAATAACACATTCTTAGGTACACTGTTCTAAATTGCCCTTTGAAAAGGACAAGAAAAAATTAATGCATTGTTATCCTTATCGTGACACTTACTTATCTTGTCTTTTCTCACATTATGACTCTCAGTGTTTGGCCTTAAAGGACTCTGTAGGCATCAGGTGAGAACTCTGTTTCTTTTTTTAGCGGGAATGTTGAGCTTTGCAAGTTTTTACTAAGGACCTCAGGAAAATTTAATGTTGATTTTATATTCCATTATGTTATTTAAAGAGCAGTTTCTGAGTTGAAATGACGCTGGCTTTAAGCCACGTATGTATTTAGAGCTATTTAAAGCTTTTATATTAATGATAAAACCACACTGTCTGATAGATTCCATGTGTAGGTGTTTTTTAGCATCCTCTTTTCCCATGCAAGAGCTAAATAATTTCTGTTGACAAATAACATAAACCTGCTTACAATTCTGACACTTCAAAGCCTTGCTGAGGATGTACAGCCCTGAGTCTGGCCAGCTGTCATTCGTCTGTGCCAGCCAAAATTTAGCACAAGAAAATTCCAAAATAACAACTCATGTGCCTTCACAAACCTGGGATTTCTGTGCTTGGGTGTCCCCCAGACGCTGGGTAGGTGGGTTTGCTCTGGTGACTTGCTCACGTCCCAGCATAAGGTGGGCAGCACGTGTTCCCTTTGCATGACGCTGCGTATTTATTCACAGCTCTGCGAGATCGGCTGCAGTGCATTTTCATTCTGTGCATTGTTCTCTGGGGCTGGTGATGCCATCCCATTGTGCTGAGTTTTTAAGAGTGCGAGCAGCACTGCTGATGTGACTCCCTGGACGCCTACTTTCCACTGGCCTGGGATAAAATTGGGTGGGTCATTCTCTGCGGGACGCGGGCGCGTGCAGGGAAGCAGGCGCGCCCAGGGCCATGGGGTCAGTTTAGCTGGGACACTGCAAAGCTATGCAGGATTCACCCAGCTCTCTGGTGATGGATGGATACTCCAGCAATGTCCCAGCCTTCCTAACAAAACTCTGGACGCTGGTGGAAGACCCTGAAACGAACCATCTCATCTGCTGGAGTTCTGTAAGTACAACAGGTACTGGGTGTACTAATGCCTGCGACAACAGGGAGAACCCAGGGGTGAGGCCTGAGAGCTGCCTGGCACAGGAGCTGCCCTGTGCCTGGCAGGTGCTGCCCAGTTACTGGCAGAGTGCAAAAATGAGGATTCAAGTACAGGTGCTTTTGGATATACTTGGTATTATTTATCTGAAATATTGTGGCTTTTCTGTTTCACAGGGGCAACTGTTTTGTGGGTGTTTTAATTATAATATTTACACATTTCACTTGAAGCATCCTCTAATTCTTAAGAATTCCACATGCTTTAAGAGAAATGTTTTTCACCTTGCTTGAATCTGCAGCTCCCTAACATGTTCTAGGAAATGTGCAAAAAAGTGTTTAAAAGTTTCACTGCTGTTTGGTATTATCTCATGTGTGTTTGTTAGCAGCCTCTCACAAATGTCTTGGTAGAAAGCAGCAGACAAACAGCACTCAGAACTCAGACTCAAACCTGTAATTTAAATAGATCTCAGACTGGCACCCTAAATCGTTTTGGAAGAGCTTTACTTGATTTTTCAATGAGGCTGTGTAATGATCGTGGTGATGTGGGTATGTACTGTCTGTATAGCTTCACAGGGATAGATTGCTTTGCTTTGGCTTCTTATTTGTCACAGAGCCATTGTGAGTAATTACTAAGTGCAATCACAGAAATAAAATTTTTTGTCCCCTTTATACAACACTTTGATATCACATTGTACTTTTGACCTAAGACTTGAAAACATGATTTGTTTTCAGCAGGGAGTTATTAGATAAGCTGTGTGCATAAACTTGTTCTCCAAAATCAAGAATCTATAACAAAAGCATATTTAAAAAGGGGTGATAAAAAAAGTCTAAAGCAGCCTTTCTTACATATACTTTGTGTCCAGTAGAGTTTTCATTCAAAATCTGAGACAGGATTTCAGCTGCATTGATATCTGTGGCCATGGTTGGTTGATGCTGGTGTTACATGGCCATACCTCTGAAAACCACAAAGTTTTGGTATTGTGTGTTTCAAATAAGGATCTTAAAGCTAGAAATGATTTCCTAACTTGTATACATAGTCTCCTCTCTGTTGCTCTTAGAACACTGTTATTTTTGACTCACCATCACCATGCTCTGCTTTCCTGCAAACTAACACAGGCTGCAACTATATCCTTGGAGGTTTTGGTAAGGTTTTTAGGTGTCTAATTTTCCTGTTGTTGCAGGTATCCATGTTTCTCATATTCTTCAGCTTCTATACATTGGTGCTGTTGGAGCTGAGAGATTGTGTGCATACCTAAGATTTCTGGGTGTAATCAGTACTTCTAGAACATAGGACCATAAGGGCATGTGAACTGTTTCTTAGCATGAAGAAGAGATGGAGAGGAAATGCACTAATGGTTATATATACACTAAGGTCTGTTGTAAAGTGGAAAGGAAAAGTCTGTTCTCTGTGTCCATGGTAGATTGGGCAAGAAATAATTCGATTAATTTTTTTAATGGAAGATGCTGTAAGGGAGAACTGTAAAATTCCTGGACTAGCACTTGTATTGTCAGAGCACAACATGCCTGTTCTGGTGGTTCTGTCAAAAGCAGTTAAGATAAGCATCTGCCACAAATGTCGTGCTGCAGAGTCAGTTTTGCTTTGGGCAGAGACTTCCAGAAGTTCTCCAAGCTTATGCTCCTGTGGTGTGAAACAGCCAAGGCACAGCTGCAGAATGGGAACAAACTGACACATGCACAGTTCATCAGTGAACACACAGTAACCTCAAAGTCTCCTGTGTCTGTAGGAACCTTTCTGAGTGTGCCAGCTTCTGAGAACATTGTGGCCCAGAAGTCAAAGGAATGCCCTCTCATGAGAGGCCATAAGGACTTGTTGAGGTATACAAAACTCTTGTGCTTCTTATTTTCCATCAGTGGGTTCAGCCTGGGACACACAACTGTATCCCAGAGTAAGGGGGCAGAAGCACAAGGGAAGCAGAACCAGTTCTGTCCCCAGGACAGTGTCTGCAATGTTGGGAAACCCAACCCTGATGTCCTGTCCGCAAACTCTGTCTGTGAGGAAAATTTCAGCATGCAGGTGGTCAGTGAATTCCTAAGTGCATGATCAGCCTTTGCTTTTGCTGCATGGGGTAAGCAATGATAGGAAAGGCCCCCAAAATGGTCAAAGAGGCACAGTCTATTGTGCCTATTGAGGCACAGTCATGTTCAGTGTTTGCAGTAGTAAGCAAGGAGCAAGAAGTGCAGCTGACCCAAAGTCCCATGTTTGTGGGTGTTAATTGTTAGAGCTGCCAAATGAGCCTGAGCAGAGGCAACGGGCACCATTTGGTGATGGAAATGCAGTGTAGGGCAGCAGGGTTTGCCAGCTGGTTGGTTTCTGGTGGCCATGGGCAGGCTGCAGGCACACACCAGCCCCTCTTTAGTCACTGAGCTATGTCTTGGCCCTGATTGCACTGCCTGTTTCAGAGACTGCCAGACTTCCCTGAGTGCACCCCTGCAGCTGCAGACTGCAGAGGGGTGCGGGGTGGGACTCACACCACTGGTACCCTCCTACTGCACACAGAGCCAGGGGGCTCTTACAGAACACTGTCCTGTGTCACAAACCAGCCCCTGAGGAATACCCACCCAGGCTGGCACACCTGACTGCTGGTAATGCACTGGACACGGCAGGAGCATGACTGGTGTGCTGGTCTCAGACCCCTCCCTGCCAACATGGTGCAGGCTCTGGAGTCTTTAGCTCTTGTCACCTGAAACTCATCTGCAGCCGAGGCAAGTCCCCTAATACCTGCTGATGTCATTGCACTGATGTAGCTGTCAGCAGGTAAAAGGGCAGGCAGGGAAAGCACATGGCCTGCAGTGCATCTTCTCTGCCAGCAATCCCAGGCAGTTTGCCTTGTTTGGCAGTCATGGATCTTTGGAATGCAACCCCACAAATGGAAGATTTCTCTGATTAACATGTGTGTTGCTAGCTTGGACTGCAAAGCGTGACTGTCAACATTTTGTGGGTTGCCCTTGTGGCTGTGGCTGTTTACTATTAAAAATAATCAATAAAAGGTGCATAGAGCTTCTGGGCAAGTGTGGTGTCTCCAGAGATAATTTGCTTCTTGCCTTGCTGTGTTTCTTGTGTCATGTCTCCAGGCAGTCCCTCCAGGACTGCTGTGCTCTGGAGCAGATGGGTTGGGATTAGATCTGAACCAGTAGGTTATGATGGCAGGGGTTGTAATGGCAATTCCCACTTTCAGGCCCTTCTTAGGACCCGAATCTTTCTGTGAAGTCCATGTAAGAGGGGATGATCACAGACCATCTACCAGCCATTTGGGCACAAAAGTCAGTGGTTCCTTTCCCACGTCCAAGACTCAATTAAGCAGTGACAAAAAGTAGAGAAGGATCAAACCTGCAGCCACAGAGGCCTGACTGTACCAAACTGAAAGGAGTACATCTGTCATTGAGGTCTCTTGTCACTCTTCTTTGCTTCAAGGTGACAATTCAGAGAACAAGACTTCCCCTGCTGTAGGACTCCTCCTGGGCCCCTCCCGTGGTCAGGGACGCTCCCCTGACTTGGCCTTTGTCCTTATCTCCTTTGCAGAATGGCACCAGCTTCCATGTGTTCGACCAAGGCCGCTTTGCCAAGGAGGTGCTGCCCAAGTATTTCAAGCACAACAACATGGCCAGCTTCGTCCGGCAGCTGAACATGTGTGAGTGCAGCTCCCAGGGCCCAGGACGTGTGGGCCCCACAGATATGGGGGGTGGCAGGAGGTGCCAGTGGGACCAGAGGCATGGGAGGGAATTGTGCAGAGAAAAGTTTGGGGTCTCATGTGTATGACTTGTGGCATTATTGATTTTGCCAAAGAGGATCTGCCTCTCAGATTCTAGAGTAGTGATCTCCTTGTGTTTACTGCAAATTCCAGCATGGAATTTTTGTAAGATTACATTTCAGGATGTGAGCTAATACCTTTCACCTACCAGGTGTTCTGCTTCTCCTGCATTGATTTGATGACCTATTCTTACTCATTTTCCATTTTATTCTGTGTGGAGCTTTATCCAGCTGCCAACAGTGATACCTCCCTCAGAATGTGCTGCTCCTGTGGGTGGTGTGCTCCTGTGGGTTGTGTGCCCTGACATTTTCCTGAGCTTATCCCTTTCACCAGTCATATCATTGAACTACTAATAGACATTTCTTCTCCCTGCAAACCCTGCCTTGCTGATCAGACATTTTTTTTACCCCTTAAAGGAGGTTTAGGTATAATTTTCAGCCACTTCAACATGACTGTTCTGATAGTTCTTGGAATTTTTTCAGTGAGTAATTAAGTTCCTTAGTCAAGTTTTAATTTTGCTATTTCACTCTGTAGTAGCATTTTTGTAAATTTTAGGCCAGTCCTTAAATACAGCTTAGAAACCCTTTGAGGATTTCAGAGAAGTACTCAAATCAGATTTCCAAATGTGCATGTGACCCTTTTTTCCAAAAGTGGCACCTGTTGATGGTCTGTGCCTTTGAAAAACCTTCCCCTGAATCTCTGTGGCTTGCAAATTGTGACAGGAATTGCCTAAGACCTGACATTTCAGCTTCTGGCAGACCAAGGTGCCTGTGGTGGAAAGGCTTTTGTCACTTAGGCTGCAGCAGAGGTGGCCAGTGGGATGCACAGGGCTCTCCCTTGCCCTGGGTTTCTGGTGGATATGCCTCAAAAGCATGTCCAGGTGTCAGCATTGGCAGCTCAAAAAGTGTGGAGGGTGGTCAGAAATGTCCTCAAGAGTGGTGAGGGTGGGAGGTGGAGGGAGTGCAGCTCCTGTCAGCCCATCAGCCGTGTCCTGTCTGTGCAGACGGCTTCAGGAAGGTGGTGAACATCGAGCAGGGGGGCCTGGTCAAGCCTGAGCGGGACGACACTGAGTTCCAGCACCTCTGCTTCCTGCAGGGCCACGAGCACCTCCTGGAGCACATCAAGAGGAAGGTGAGGGGCACTGTGTGGGAGGGGGCAACAGGCACCTGCCAGATCCTGCTCAGCCTAACTCCAGCGTCACCCTGCTCTTGTTCTTGTCCTCCCCACACACATGTGCACCTGGGCTTGGGGTTCGTGGTTTGCAGGGCTTGGCTTGCATCAGAGTTGTCTGTGTTTTTCTGCTCTGTTGCTCTGTATCACAAGATGTTTGTGTAGTGCTGCAGGGCCAGGCTTGCTTCTCACCCCTCTGCCTTTGAATTGTTGCTGGTTTCCTAGAAAAGTATGGTATCAGTCCTGCAGGGTTTTCAACAGCTATCTCTTTTTCTTATACAAGAGACAACCTACTCATGCCCTCTGTTTTCTGTATTTTAACCTGTTATTAATACCCTCAAAGTGTTGTTCTCTTACTGAATTAGCATAGCAACTTCTGAAAAGGGACTTGAGCAAAAACCTTTTGGAAATCCAAATGTAGTATGTCAATTTGAAGCATTGTCGGACTCATTCCTGTAAAACATGAGGCTTGGTTGGGTATCTCTATAGTTATAGTAGAAAGATTAAATCAATCTAGATCAATTCCTCCCTGACACTCAAAATACTTTTGTTTTCCCCCCAAGCTGATTTGAAATAGGTCCCTGCTCTGACAGGGAATGTAATTCTGCCAGCACACCCTCTGTATGAACAGATTTATCCTGCACTTTGCTCTGTTTGGCTCTTGCAATAGTACCCCTAAGATAGTTCAGACTCTCTGGCATGTGGCCTGTCCTGGTATTTCAGCTGGTGACAGTTCCTGCACCTGAGCCACCACAATGACTCTCTGTTCATGGCCCTTTGTGCACAGGTAAAATCTACCTTTGATTTTTTTCTCCTCAGGTGTCAGTAGTGAAAAGTGAGGAGACCAAGATGCGCCAGGAGGACCTCAGCAGGTTGCTATACGAGGTACAGATACTGAGAAGTCAGCAGGAGAACATGGAGTGTCAAGTGCAGGACATGAAGCAGTGAGTTGAATCCTACTCAGGCTGCTTCTTACGGGCGTTTGCTTCTCTGGAGTGCTGGATCGTGGGGAAGGGTTGAAAGGAGGAGCCTTGCATGCTTCCCTCCCCAGGGAGCACGTGGAGCCAGGGACTGACCAGAGATCTGTTGAGACAACAACATGTAGGATTTCTATGCACACCTGATCTACAAAATATCAATTAATGCTCAGCCTCTCTGTCTTGTTTGTTTTCCCTTCACAGATGAGGAAAGCACAGAGAAGGTCAGATAGGAAATATGTGCATGACCTGGGGACTTAGATACCTATTTCCTCCAGATGGAAATGGTGATAAAGATGTAACTCTCTCACATATACAAGAGTCCTTGGCAGAAATGTGGTGGAGTCCACTCCAGCTATTAAGAAATTACCTTTCTGCCATCCGCCACCTCCAAAATTTATGACTGTCCTAAAAATATATATATGTTATAATATATAACATAAGAACTTCTGTGTCATTTAGTCCATGGACTCCTCTCCCTGAGACTGTGTCTTCTGACGTGGCCAGAATTGTTGGGTAAGAGCAGACCAAGCTGATGCAATGCTTCCTGCATGTGGCTGCCTGACCTCCAGCTGTCTGAGACTCTGGGATTTTCTGACTCAGACATGGTCACTAAAAGATTAGGAAGTGGATATGGTTTTATAAATCTTGTACTTGGAGAGGTTTTTATTTGGCTCCAGACTTTTAATCTTTCCAGAGAGCTTTGTTTAAAAAGCACTTGAATAATCAAATAGACCCAAACCTTTTATTTTATAATGAGAGCTGATGTTCATACACCACCAGATGACACTGGTATTCTGGGCCTTGAGAGAACACTGCATACTGGGGAACTTCATTCCAGCCCAGCACCTTACGTGCAATGGATACATATTTTTATCCCATATCAATTTTTAATGACTCCCACACTTAGCACATGCATGAGTTTGCACTGTGAAATCCAGATACAGCAGCAATGAGTTTCTGGGATTGCATTTGATTTAAATTTTTAAGGAGTTCCAGTATTAATGATTTGGCCTTGATTCTAATTTATTCTCCCTTTTGATTTGCCTGGTCCCTCCCTCCATCTGGCAAAATTGCATTCAGCTGATAAAAAGAATCCGATTTTTATAAGCTAAGACAGAAGAGAAATCCCAAGCTGAATCCATGTTAAGAAATTTACACTGGTGAAGAACAATTAGGACATAACTCCAGTGCAAGCTGTCAGACTAAGGAATGTTGGTTTGCTGAAAATCCTGTCAGTACCAGTACAGAAAGTTCACTGCAGAGATTCTGCACTGTACAAGCTGTTCTACTGTGCTCTTCAGATCTCTGGACTTTACCTTCCCAGTTCTAGCATCCATCTGCACCAGAAAGACTAAAAAGCAAAAGGATTTATCAGTTTCATCTGTATGATAGGTTTTGCTGGCCTGACAGTTTAGGTATATCCATATACTCTAGAGTTAAATTGGCTGGCAAAACCTTTTGCAGCATGGGCTTGGCTGGCATCCAAACTTGAAGGCAGCACAGTAAATAAACTCTGCATCTCTCCATCCCACCTAGTGGGGCTGACTGTTGGAGGAAGACTGTAAGCTCCCCTCTGTGCTGCTTCGTTTACAAACAGAAAATAAATTTTCTTTCTGCAAGCTGGACACAGGTGCTGGGTTAACTCAGTGGCTCCCACTAATAAAATCATTACAGTCCTCCTAGTTCAAGGCTCTGAGATGCAGGAGCATCTTTTTATCTGCTCCAGTCACTACCAAACATGCATTTGAACCACCACTTGTATGAGTTTTAAGCAGGTAGAATACACAGGGTCTCTGTTCATAGGGTCTTGTCTTTGGGAGCACTGGTGCAGTTGTAGAGAGGTTGGGCTTTCTTGGCTCCTGTGGAAGGACTGGATGATCCAAAACCTGGAAAGTCTGGGTGATCCAAATTACCTACAGTCACAAATCAGACCGTGCTGAAATTCTGAGTTTGGCCCAAATGTTCAACAAAAACATGTGTCCTCTTGTTACCTTCCCCTGTAAATACTGGCTTCTCTTTATTTGTTTTTCCTCCGTGCTTTGGTCTATAGTTCTTTTGAGGTCAAGGAAGAAGAGGAAGGCAATAGTGTGACCTTCTTTGGGACACCTGAAAAGAGCCAAACACTGCAAGAGCCCGGGTGCGAGACAGACTTTGCCCAGCTGAATGTACTGTGCATCATGGCAGCACCATGGGCTGTTGCTGTTTCTGGTCTCATGGAAAATTTCTGTTTCACTTTCAGGCAAAATGAAGTTCTTTGGCGGGAAGTTGTTTCTCTCCGGCAGAACCACTCACAGCAACAGAAAGTCATCAACAAGGTAGTGGTCATATAAACCCCAAGCTCTCTTGTGCTGCCTGGTCTATGTCCTCCTCAGATTGTTTTTTTTTTTTTTTTTGTCCCACAGTCTCCACACTATGATATCACAGTGTAATTATTTTCCCTTTAAGCTCTGTGATGCTTTTATATGTCCTATGGAAATAGGTCATTAACAAAGCACAGGCTGCACCCTTAAGCAAAAGATTTTAATTTCCCTGTCAGTCATCTCTGTGATGTTAGAAACCACTTTTCTGTTGAAATCCTGAGCAAGAGAGCACAACTCTCACTAACTGTCCTGTGTTGGTTGTGTTCTGGTTGTATCAATGCCTTTGGGCTTCCAAATCTTCCTCTTTCATTAGTTCACTAGAGGAGCCCCACTCCTGCCAGCACTGTGGGAAGCTGCAGGTAGCAGATTTGGCCACCCACTGTCCCACTGGGGGAATGTAACAGCAGCTATTACATTTTCTGGTGTTATTGGTATAGTTGAGGAATTACTGTACAACCTTTCAGGCTGCAGAACCATCTCCCTTAAAATCTAGCATGACCAGTATAGAAAAGGCCTCTCCAGTGATTCCTGGATGGTGCTGACATGACTGAGCACATCACATATCCCAGTCCCCATGTTCTGACCCTCACGTGGCATCACAGAGTCATAGGACTGGACAGAAATGCACGAGGCTATCAAGCCTTCCTCCAGCTCTGAGGCTGGACCAGCCACATGCTTCATTGTAGAGGCTTTTATGCAACTCTATTTTGTTATGTTGAGCAATGAGTAAGAGCCAGCTGTGATATATAATAATAATGCTCTCTTTGTTTGGAGGTCAAAGCAGAGCATTAAGTTCAAGCTGACCTGGGAATCTGTTGCTAAGTGATTCCTCTCCAAAGCTACTCTGCTTCTTTTTTAGTGTCCTGTTATATCAACACTGACATTCACAGAGCTGAAAAACTCAACTGAAAGAGCTCAGACCTCCATCTAGGTTCTCCATAGGGAGTTGCTTCTTTCACTTGCAAAGTTTTTGTCAGACTTCTCAGCACCTCTTCTAAATCTCTCTGAAAACTTTAATGGACCCAGGTGTAACTCCAGGCCTAGGAATGTTTGCATGTGCACTTCACAGGTATGTAAGGATCAGCTGAAGTTCTTCATGCACAAAGTGGAGAGAGAAAATGCTGAGCACATGCATCCAGGAACCTTTGCACAAAGCAGGCACCTGGCTGTGTCTCTTGAAAGCCAGGCAGGCCCTTTGAGTTCTTGGACAGCTCATTTCTGTTTCAGGCTCCAATGTCTCATGCAATTTGGCTCCTATATTCTATGGCTGCTCCCAGCTTGGGGGTGCTGTTGGGAGGGAGGAATGTGTGAGATAAAAATGGTTGTGAGAGCAGGGAGTGCTGAATCACTCTGCTGATTAACACCGGATTTTGATCTCTCCTGACAGCTGATTCAGTTTCTGTTTGGCCAGCTCCAATCAAGCCCCAGCAGCGCTGGGATAAAGAGGAAGCTGTAAGTACCCGTGTGTGGTGCTCACGCTCACGGGTGCATTATGCTGCCCCCTCACTAAAAGCACAAGCTCAGCTCGCCCAGGCAGGCGGTCACCGGACCAGGGCTCCATGGTGACGGGGATGAATGGGCTGAAGTGCAGAGTCAGACCTGCTGACAGCCCCCATTCACTGCTCTTTAGAGAAGCACCGTGTCAGCTCGGCACCTTTATTTGGGGAACGCAGCGCGCTGTGGGACATGGGAGTGCTAACTAGGGGGAGGCTAAAGGGCAGGACCCCACTGCTGCTCCTACAGGTTCCAGTTTTGCCACTTGTCATCAGTAGGAGCAGGGCTGGGCCCAGCCAGCCCACAGACACCTTCAGTTTGACCCACAGTCACTGAATGAGGTGTGTACCCAACACTGGCTTGGTGGTGTTAACCTGCAGGCCTTACAAAGAAGAAGATGGGGAAAAAATTTAGCTGAGGGGTATCTTTAGATAGGCTCTTCAAGGCAAGTGAATAGAGTAACTTGAATTAGGAAGATTAGTGCCTTTCAGGAGAGCAACTATGCCTTTCTTACTCTGTGGTGCCTGTGATCTAAAGAAGAGGAAGAGACTCTTGAGTGGAATTTGCTGAGGACAGGGACCTGCCTCCAGTTCCCACCTTTATTACCTTGTGGCCTTTGACAACTTAGAAACTTCTCCATGCTGCAGAGAAAGGAGCCAGACCTTCCACCAGTGGCTCAAAGGAGTCAATTCTCATTAAGTCAGTGTCCTTGTTATCGACTGACTCCTCTTGTGAGGATTGTAAAGGCAACACAGGATTGAATGAAGGAGCCCTTAATCCGTGCATCTCTGCCTATCCCCTCTGCTGAGCCTCTTGGCAGAGTTAAACATGGGCAGATAGCAATGAAAAGGGCTCAAGGGGAGAATAGCAGCTGCTAAGTTACTAAGGTTCATGACTGGGGAAGTATTCCTCCAGTAGAGTGGACAAGCAGAGAAATAAGATACCAGATCTGACCTCTAATTTTCATGGTCAGGGCTGTGTCCTCCCTGTAAAAGCTTTGCAGCCCAAGAAATGTCTTAGACCACTGGGGTTTTTTTGTAGAAAGGCAAACAATTAGTGAGAAACCGAGCTGTAAAGGGCAAAAGAGCACAGAACTACCTGTACAGCAACTGTATTGACTCCATTATGAAGAGGAATAATCACACTTTATAAATCCAGCTGCAGTTTGAACAGTGTTGTGCGAGGTAATTTGAGTTCCTGCTTCCTTGGAAACACAAAAGTCTGTCTTCCAGAAACCTCAGCTCTTGTGTGTGTGCCTGCATCCTTAGTGTTTTATCTTTCACGGTTGTGCTTTCACACCTCTCTTCTAAGTGGTGGCAGGAAGGGATGGTGTGCAGCCTGGAGGTACTTGGTGCAGAGCAGAGTTCTGCCTCAGGGCTCTGGGTAGGTTTGGGCAGGATGGGCAGGTCTGCATCCTTCCCTTCTCTGTTTGGTTAATGCTCTTTTTTAATGGTGGCCTCCTCCAAAACTGTTTTTTGCCTTCCTTGCCCATAATACTGGGCAAGAAAGACTCTTACAGCTGAGGAAAACCAGAGTACACAGGGGAGAGGAGCTCTTGGCTGAGGGATGTTTTGTGTATGAGCAGCCAGGAGCCAGTCAGTACATGTTGGAAGACAGAAGTGTTTCTCTTCACAGGCCTCTGATGCTTGACAACGGGATCTCGGCTCCGCCCGTGTCCAAGTTCAGCCGGCATTTGTCTGCAGAGCCCCTCCACGAGCCCTACTTCATACAGTCGGTGGGTTCAGCTCTGAGCTCTGCCATGGCTCTGCCCGGGACGGGGGCAATGTTTGAAGCAATAGTAGAGATTATGGAGTAAGGAATTTGGCAAGAGTTTGGCAGTGAAGAGGAAATGAGGTTTGCTAAGCTAGGTGATATTTCAAACTCCTTCAGCTCCCCAGTTTCATGGGTGCCTTCATGAGGGAGGCTGTGGGCTTTGGTGGGGAAAGGCAGACCCTGCACACTGAACTTTCCATGCTGTTACCCCAGCCTGGTTCACCTCGAGGGAAGAGAGGAAGGAGTGAGTTCTTAAAAGTGGGATTTTTTTAGCCTGTGAGGGATCCCCATCGTCATCAGAGCAGACACCAGACACTTCTGTCATGCAGTTAAAATATGTGAGCTGGCATGAGAAGCTCAAATGGCCCTGTTGGGCTGTGTTGGATCTTTCCCTCCAGAGGAAGCTGAGCAGTCTATGCAAAATGTCAATGATAAAACCTTTGGTTGCTGACATTTCACAGGGTTTATTTCACGCCTGTACTGCTGTGTGGTTGGAGGAAAAGTGAGAGGAAATTATAATGTTGCATAGTAGGTAAAAGCTTTCTTGGTTTCCATACAGCGGGGACTTGAAGTCACAGTGAATAAACCCTAACCATCTCAGATGGGGCCTTGGACTTGTTTTGGGGTCAGAAGAATAAATCTATATAACTTTTGCTTTCCCCTTAGCCATCAACAGAGCCTGGCTCTTGCTTAAACAGCCCTGCAATTGCTGGAGGACCCATCATATCGGACGTTACTGAAGCATCACCCTCCAACATCATGAATATGCAATCCTCTCCTGAAAATGACAGGTAAATATGTTTGTGATTAATAATAGGGAGAGTTGGGTATAAACATGTTTATGCAACTCTTCTCAAGAGTTTTTTGTGGCTGTAATTCTACCAAAGTTTCTCTCTGATTCCCAAATCTCTATAGAGATATGGGATGGAATACTTTTTTCCAGTTTGCAAAGGAGGTCATATTTTCAGAGTTAGAGGGGGGTAATAACAGCATAACTTTCAAAACAAAGTCCTGAGTTTCATTCTGAGAGCTTCCGCTCCCCTCTTTGAGAAATATTCCATGTTTCTTTATATTTTTTCCTCAAGACAGGGACTCTCTCAGACTTAATCAAATAATGAGATACTAACAGTTGTTGGGTTTGTTGAGAGAGAAAGGAGGGTTTCCTTTTGGCTTTGGCAAAGAAGAAGCAATCAAATTGTACATCTAACAGCTAATGAGAACAGTAAGGTTGCATCACAACAACTTCCGATGTTTGACAACTTTTCTGTGAAAAGGCCCCAGTAACTTAAGAACTGAATGCAGAAGTAATTTAATGCTTATCTCTTCCTGCCACAGACATGCAGTGTATTTAGGGCTAGTAGCAGAATAGCTAAAGCTATGTCAGTGGAAAGTAAGTAGATAGATGAATCATGGAAACAGTTCCTCAGGCTTAGGGGCAAGGCAGTTCTACTCTAGAAATTGCCTGTAAATCTGTTGCATAATTGAAACCATAGCCATAAAATTAACTAGAAGCATGTGAAGAGCTTCAGATTTAAAAAAATCAAACCTGGAAGCCATTTCTAAAGCAGAAAATCTTTAATATAACCTTCAAGTTAAGTTGCTTATTTCTACTAATTACTGAGTGCCATCTGGTGGCTTCTGGTCTGTGCTGTGTCTGCACGACTTTAGCATCTGAACCAGCCATGGCCCCAGTCAGTTCAGGTGTGGTACCTCCTAATCAACTGTGCTTCTGGTGGGAATTTAGGCCTCACAAGATGAGAAGATGATCTGAAAGGGATGTTGAGGAAAGCTCTGTAGTGTCACATACCATCCCTGTTATCCCCGTGCCTTTGTCACTTTGGCTCCAGCTGTGCAGGTCCACAGGGAGCTCTAAAGTCTCCTACAAGTAACACAGAGTAGGTTTTTACACAAAAAAAAATGCTTCTAAACAGAACTTCATTGCCATTTGTCCATCTGGAAATAATGTGGAGTGCCTCTCCCATTGGAAAAGGCAAACCTCTGCCTCCAACCAAGTAAAATATCTGACTATGACTGTCAGATCTCAACAGCTTCTGTTCAAGCCCTGCAGGGTCACAAGGTCCTGACCTGTGTCATTGGGATTCTCTAAAGTGCTTGCTGATCCCCCTGCATGGGATGGTCTTACTGATCCCATTCCTGTCCCTAGGGTGGAGACTTTTTCAGGGGAATCTCTCTAGCCCAGTGTCCCTTTAACCTGTCCCTAACACTCACCCAAGAAATGATCAGTGCATAGAAATTTATTTTCCATATTTGCAAAACAATTGAATGGGGCAAATTCATTATAGTTGTGACTGATGAAGCGACTGCAGATATTTCAGCTGACCATGTTTCTGGAGCTTCCTGAAAAGACAAAGAGGCTGCTGGCTTCTTTTGCCCATCTGAGGAAACGGGAACACCTTCTGGGGCAGTTTGATGGGAAGTGGAAGCAATGCCTTGCGCTCCTGCCCTTTGCAGGGGCACGGGGCCCTTGCAGAGCAGCTGTGTGTGCTCAGCCGTGTCTCTGCCGCAGGGAGAAGTGCCTCATGCTGATCAAGGAAGAGCCAGTGAGCCCGGGAGTGAAGGGCAGCGCGGAGGCCGAGGTGCCGCTGCCCGCCTGCCGGGGCTGCCCCGAGCCCCCGGTGCTGCCCGTGGCCATGGTGCAGTCTGTCCTGGAGGGCAAAGGCAGCTGTGCTGCAGCTCCACCAGGGACCTCCCCAGCAGCCGAGAGGAGGGGCAGGAGGGCACTGCTGGACAGGTGAGGAGAGCCGGGGAGAGCTGTGCCTGCTCGTGGCCCTCTCCTCCCACTCCCGGGGTGGGGAGGGAGGATGACTTCAGGTAGCCAATACAGCCTGGTGAGCTCCATCCTGTACCTGTGGCACCTGCTAGAGCACCCCTGAATCCCAGGGGACAGTTCCCTGAGGGAGGGGGCGTGTGGATCACTTGCTTGAAGGACCCAGCAGAGGAAGAGCTGTCAGAGGATGTGCATCAGAGCTGTGGGAGCGGGAAGAGGCTTTGTGCATTGAGAAGGATTTGCCCGAGGTCCGAGTGAAAGTTGGAGCCCAGACCAGCATCTGTGTCTGCAGGCCTGCACTGGACTGTGCCACACCTGCCCAGGGGATTGGCACTGTGACATTAGGCTCAGCCCCAGGGTGACCCCAGTGAGCCACTTCTGGGCCTGTGCTCTGAGACTGAAATCCCATCAGCACCCATGTCAGGGGGGAGTGCCCAAGGGGCCTCATCAGCAGAAGGAAAGCATGGTGCAGCTGGGTGGATGATGTAGAACTAACTGCAGTTCATTCTTGATAGCAACTGCAGTAATGTAAGGAAGACTGTGAGGGAGTGGAACCTAAAACACTCAATAGGGTTATCAGAAAAGCTCCCATTTTCCTTTAAGTCCTTATAGAAAATCAAATTCCTCTTTATGAACCCACTGGATGCTTAAAAACATGAAGAAAAAGGACCCTTTTTTTGAAGACCTGATTTAAGGAGAAACTTTTATAGCTTTTGGAGGGGGTTAATCAAAGCAGGGCCACACTCATTTAGCAGAATGTCTCTAGTAAATGCAGCCTGCAGGGTACATGCCTGCAGCTAAAAGTCACTCCTTTAAAGAGCATTAGTTAACAGTAATTCAGGCATCTTGGACCGAGGAGATTGGCAATGCAGCCTCTTCTGGTTCCAAGTGCATCTCTAAAAGGATTTCTTCTAAGGAAAGCTTTAATTTTCCCAGTATTGAGGAACGGGCACAGACTATCCCTCCCCAAACCACGTGTCACCCAGGAGAGGGATTGTCTCATTTGTTTTACCATCTGCCCAGTCCCCTGTGTGCTCTGCTGAGTTGTACTCTGGGATTAAACCAAGTTCTATGGCATAAACCCAAGCTGTCAGTGGGCTTTTGATTTTCAAAATGAGATTTAAACATAAACATCCTTTTGGAATGCTGCTCAGTCCTGCTTTCTGTAGGTATCCATGCAAGTTTCCTTTGTGGCAATATTTCCCCTTGTGTTTTCTCAGAACAGATATTTCAGACCCGTTGGAGGGCACTGACTGGAGCCTGGAGGGGCTGCAGCTGCTGCTGAGGAGCCAGCAGTACAGCCTGGAGCCTGCCAGCCTCTTGGATGTGAGTGTTGCTGGGAAGGCTGCATCAAACAGAGCTGTGATGTTCACAGAGGTTCCTTTGGGCTGTGAATCAGGTCATGCTGCTTGTTCTCAGGTGGCATTTTATCTGCCACATGTAGCCTGTGGAGTCACAGCTCTGTTTTAGCCTGCTCATAAAATTTTAGCTTTAAATTGTGCCTTTTATATATACATATATATACATATATATATATATATATATATATATATATATATATATGCATATTTGAACTTCTAGGAGCATAAAACCCTGCATTTGGTAAAGAAATCAACATGAGACCTGACACATTTACGTAAAATATGTTTAATATGACTCTCTAGCTAGTTTGGTAATTGCTTTGTAGGGGTTAATTTATTTTCTGCATATGCCACATCTTAGATATTTCTAGATTGTGTTTAGCTTTTCCTACCTTCCCCTCTTCTTCCTATTCTGGGAAGTGTAGCCAATGTAAAATCCTGTCTCTGCTGAGGTATTTATCAGTCTCAGTTCTCAGATCACCTTTCTTTAGAAAGGGATGGTGGCTTTTTCTTAAGCAGACATGCAGAAATAGGAAGGTTTGTTTATTTCTCTGTTGTCCGTACAGTTGGTGTATGGAAGGTTTTTGCCAATAACTCCGTATGTAAGGAAAAAATCTCTATGTCAAATATATGTCCCTTTGAGGAGGTGCTTCAGATTAAGACATGTAAACTTCATGGATAAATAGAATGAAAAGTCATTTAAAACAAATCAATCTTATTCTCTTCAAGTCAGTTCCCAAGTGTCTGTGCTTGATTCTGACTTTACAGAGAGCTTTTCTAATGGCCTGACTGTCACTGACTGTTGGGTTCTCTTGTTTCTCATTAGGAAGTGTTTTCCTGTTACTGACACACTTGTCTCTCTGTGCTACTAATGTCACAAGAGTGAGAATGAATCATTAAATTGGCCCCAGATCAACAGCTCCTTTTCCCAAATTGCTCAGACTTCTCAAGAAACTGGCACCAAAGGCTTGATGCAACAGTAACCTGCCCTCTGCTACTAAATTCTGGAATGCTTTTAAAAGTCATATGAATCTGGGTGTGTCCTGGGACTCGAGCAGCAGAAAAGGCTTTGATGTGTGTGAGCAGCTGCCCTGGTTTGTGACAGGACAGTGGCATGGGGTGTCTGTGCTGTCCCTCCCCTGGCAGGCAGCAGGGCTCGTGGATCAGCACAAGTGCCCACAGCCCAGCCCAGCTGTGCCACAAGTCAGCACAGGAGCCTTTGTCTGCAGCTTCAGTTAGTGCAGGGGAGGGCATGAGAATCTCAAACCATTACATCTATCAGAGCCCTAACTGTATTTTTGTCACAACAGGTCTTTAATCCCAATTTATCTCTGAGTGAATGGAATTTGACTGAAATGGAAGCCAGTCTGTCCCCGGTAAGAGACGTGTATTTCTGATCTGATAAAAACAACCACAGAACCCCAGAATGGCCCAGGTGGAAGTGACCTCAATGTTCATCCTGTTCCAAACCCCCTGCCCACTGCAGGGACACCTTCCCCTAGATCTCCTTGCCCAAATAATAATGGAACTATGAAGCAGAGCTTGTGCAGAACTGAGGAAGTTATTTCATAACCAGAGGGGAGACTGGGCTAAGGCACAGCACGTAGGCATCTCCTGGGGGCAGCATGAGAGTGCTGTATTGTACTCTTGACCTGTTTTTCTCACTCAGCCAGGCTTTGTCTGGAGACAAGCTCTGACTGACTGATGGTGTCCTGGAGTCTTTAATTGCAACTGGCTGCTCTAAACTTTCTCTTAGTGAGAATGTCACATCCTACTAATACCATAGAATTATAAAGTGTCTTTGTGCCAAAGCTCTTTATAAAATATGCCTTTACAAAGTGCAGCCCTCCCTGTATGTTTCAGGAGCAGTAAAATGCCATGCAATTAGAACAGAGGTTCCTGCGTGCCTGTACATGAAGAAACAAGTAGAAATTTTTTGGCAGTATTTGTTTAGAATTGCTACTTACACAGAGTGCAGAAGGAGCAGGTTTAATAAGCAGTGAAGGAAACCACAGACTCAGAGAAGCATTAAGGTTGGGTATTGCTTGGCTGGGTTCTTTTTCCTGTGTAATGGAGAGTGAATTTTCAGAGCCCTTGCTGACAATCAAGTTGGATGAAGGCTTGGATGGTTCTGCCACATATCTCTACAGATGCACAAGTAGAGTGTTATCTACTCTAATGAAATGCAAAAGGTCCCTAAGCCTTCTTCACGTAGCAACATCCTTTTTAGGTTTTAATAATTTTCAATTTTCTGAGTGTTAGGAAGGAGAGTGTCTAAGAAATAGTTAATATTTATTAGCAAGTCTTGGAAGCAAGGTCTGTAACCTTTTAAAAAGAATTGCATGAGAGAAAAGGCCAGGAAAGGAGGCTGCAGTGTTCAATAGTTCAGTCCTTGAGCCCACTAAATTTCCCAGGAGCTCTTGCTTGTCCTACAGAAAGTCATGAGCATGGAGAAGCCTGGAAGCAATGCATGCAGGAGCTCTGTGCCTAGAGCACTGTGTAAGCAAAAACGAGTTTCATTTTAAAGACAGTCATAGGAAACTGGAAAGAAAATCTCTTTCCTCTTTGTTATTGGCTGCAGAGAACTGTGTGTTTGCTTTGTATGGCAGCCACAGTGACATCAGCCTGGCCCCTCATGTGACATGAGCCTCACACCGTATTAGCCAGTGCTGAGTAGGGGATTGCACTTCCCACAGCCCTGTCCTTGAGGCAGATCTGCCGAGGAGCACATGCTGTGGCTGTTTCAGTGAAGCGCAGAGAGGCTGGGAGGAGAGGCTGGGCAGGGAGGATGACTTGTGTTACTGGTGGGTGCTGTGCAGTGGGGTGAAACATGGGTGCTCAGACATGGCCTAGTTCTAACAAGCTCCCCTGTCTTTGTATAATTGTACATTGTAGTTTATATTTTTGCATCAAGATGCAGCGACTCACAGTGGATCTGGAGAAGAGTGCAACTGAGCTGCCCTCAAAAGTGTTCAACCCACCCTTCAACAACACCTGCCCAGGTAGGAGCACCAGCAGCTCTGTGGACTTGGCAGTGGGATGTTGTTCAGGCAGCCAGATTTGATGTCCAGCATTGACAGTTTGCCATTTGCAAACCACTTCTGTCATTTTACTTTCATGGCTGTCAGTCAGCAGTGTTTCCACAGCAGCTGCTAAGCCAGTTCCTGAGCTGTGGGAAAAGGATGGGGGAAGAACTGAGGTGTAAGTGGAATTGAACTGCTTTTGCAATGGGTCCCCATCATGACTGGCAGCTTTCCCACTGTCTTCTCTGCCTGTTCATTGCCACCTCAGAGCAGATCTCAGTGGGTAGGGGTGGTAAGAGCTGTACAGTCCTGGGTTTCCCCTGGTTCCTGCTGCAGAGGAGGTGCCCCAGTAGCTGCTGGCAGCCAGAGGCACAGGTTGTGTGTCTCTTTCTCCAGACCTTTTAGCAGACCTCAAGAGAACAGTCCAGCTGATCCACTTGCTGACTCTGATAAAGTGTGTCATAGACCTTAGATATGAGTGCAGGAGTGTTGGCCTGGTTGTGGAATCGTGGTGTATGTTTATGTGTGTTCAGCTGGGACAGAGCTGAAAGAGAAGCTCTTGTGAGCCCCAGTTTGGTGCTGTAGCCACCTGAGCCTGCCCCAGTTGTGATTCATTGTGTGTCATTCAAGGACTTCAGCCTCAGCCTCTTTCATGAGCACCTCAAAGGCATTAAAAGCCCAACTACACTGAAGAGAGTCCTTGAGCTTCCCCTGTTGGCAAAGCCTTTCTGGTTCTTCTACAAAGAGGGAGAAAGACACATCTTGAGTGAAGGAGAAGAGCAGCTGCTCATCCTTTTCTCAGTGTCCCCAACATTCAGTCATGCCTTTTTCACTTGTGGGGCATCTCAGCTTTCAGGCAGATCCCACCTGGTGACCTGCAGAGACTCTGCTTGCTTTTAATGGGCTTTGGAGTGAGTCCAAGTTCTGCTCAGGTGATTTTGCTGAAGTGAGGCTCCTCAATCACTGAGGCAGTTGGGATTTGTCACTTTTCACTTCTGTGTATTCAGTTCTTATGTAAAACCAGGCAACCTGCCTTCCAGAAGCTGAATTTTCTTCTGTGCATTCCTAGGGAAAGATGTCATCCTTGAAAGTGCCCAGCAGTTCCTCCTCGACCGTCAGTCCATCTTTGGGAACGACCTCATCAGCTTGCCTGAAAATTCATCACTTTATGTTCCTTCTGAAAATATAGCTTCCTATGTGTCCTCTGTGGGTGTCCAGGGGGATATTCCTCTAAACCTGAGTTCTTCAATGGACAACAGCCAGTGATTTAACTTCCAAGAAACAACAACTCCCTCCCACCCATCCAAGCATCCACAGGTTTGAATGTAAAGAAACAAAACTGACTCAGAAACTTGCAAGAGAGTTTCTTTTTGTGCCTTCTTTTTTTTTTTTTTTTGTTTTTTTTTTTTTTGTTTGTTTTTTTTTTTTTGTTTGTTTTTTTGAGTAGATGGAAATGGTCAGTAGCTGTTGCATTATCCTCCCTGCACCTGGATTTCAGTGTTTTTTAAAACAAAATACTACTTCTGGTGCTTGCTCCGAGGGGGAGGGAGAACTTGCCAGGATTTTTTTTTCCTTGAAAATGCTTTAGAAATTTCAAATCTTTTAATAAAATTTAAGTGAAGAGTAGCTTGAGAGTCCATCTGAGACTTCATAAAATAGTGACTCTGACTAGTGCCTGCAATGGCAAACTGTTGGATTTTATTGGGCAGCACAGATTAGCTAAGATGCCTGATCCTTGTTGATGCTATTTTTTTAATAGGAAAATAATTCTACATGCCAGTCCCATGCTCTAAAAAGATTTTTTATCCATTTTCTGGGTTTAATGGGATGCACCCATTCCTCCTCGGGTGAGTAGGAAAAAGATCACTTGGGGTGTGTAGAAGCTTGTTTTCTGAGTGACCCCACCAAGAATGTGCCTCTGGCTCTTGGCGGGGCTACAGACCACCACAGGCCTCAAAACATCCCATGCTGACTTGAGAGCTTTTGTTGTTTGGGATTTGTTTTGCCCCAAATTCATTTTCTCTTACATAAAGGCAGGGCACTCCATACTTAAAAAATAGAAAAGGGATAGACTTTTCTGCACACACAATTTTCCATGTGCAGAGAGGGCTGAGGGAGTGCACTCTGGGTTTTGGTGCTGGCTAAGTATTCCATGTCCAGTCCAATGGTTTTTTTCCCTTGGCTTTGACCTGTTCTATTTCCCCTGAAGATGTGCCTGTCGGTTTATTGATGTATAAAATCTGATTAAGCAGTTTAATTTATTGCATCCCCTTTTTAGAAGGACTCTCAGCTGCTCAGTGTAGGAGAGAGGCAGAATGGTTAATCCACCATGTCCCACAAACTTCTCTTCTGTCCTTTGTGCATCTGAGACCAGCCTCAAAGGCTGAACTAACCTTCCCCATCCATGTGGTTTCTGACAACTGAGTTTCTCAACAAAGCACAGCTTTGTTTTTTATGCTGTAGTTCTAATGAGAACGTATTATTTATCTCAGTATCTTCTACCTGAGTTGCTTTTCCTTAGGAAGGTTACCCAAATGCAGTAGGACAGATCCAGGAAATTCAATTAACTCAGGCCTCCTAAGGGCTTAGACAGGGAGGTTGAAGCTGTGCCAACAGCATTTGAAGAAATGCTCTGCCTGCCCTCATTGCCCTGACAATTCTTGGTTATGAACTACATTTCTGAGCATTGTGGTCAAGCAGCATCCACCCCAAAGTGTAGTTAGTCAGTCAGGTGAGGGCACACTAAAAATCTCCTCAATAAGATGAGCATTTTTAAAATGGACCTTCCTGTCACAGCCCTTTCCTCCATCCATTTATCACTATGTGAACAAATGTGTTAGTTCAGAAACATTCACTTTTGAGCACATTTTTGCCCAGCTGATTCCTGTGCTGGGAGCTCTGTCACTGCCTTGGTGGTTTGGTCTGTGCAGGAGTGAGGTTGTGAGAGCTCCTGAATTAATCCCTGCCACTGTTTTTGTGTTCAGGACTAAGGGAAAATTCCAGCAGCCCCTATGGGTCTGGTATTTAGATGATGTGCTTGAGTGTATCCTGGACAAGGTATTTCTTTTTGACAGGTTTGTGCTTAGAAATTTCACCTAGCTCAGTCCATTTCCACCCTATTTTGCCCTTTCCAGCAATGGAAAGTCATTGAGTTGCACTCTGTTTACTTCTTTTCTCATAGGTAATTGAAAGCTGCCTGGTGTCTCTGAACACCGACAGTGAATGTTCAAGATTTACACCTTTCCCTGAACTTCCACTTCTAGGCTGCTGTCATGTTAACACTGAATGTATTGATGCAGCAAGGTATTTAAGCACATGCTTAACTTCCAGCTCCTGAGTAGTTTTCCTGTATTTTTATGGAGCCTGTCACATGCTTGAGGCTGGGCATATGCTTGTGTCTGAGTGGATTGTCTGCCTGGGGTTGAGAAATGAAGCCCTGGGGAGAGCTGCCCGTGGGCAGAGGCAGGTGCAGCTGGGCCCTGGCTCTGGCTCAGGCTGTGTCCTGCAGGGCAAGCCCCAGCCTGTGCTCGTGGGGAGCAGCCTCTCAGGAGGGTTCGTGGGGTGTTCTTTAGGCTTTTTGCTCTACTATAAACATGAGATTGGAGCTTGATGGTGAGAGAGGAACCTCCAGGAAGAGCACTCGGGAGCCATTCCTGTGAAGAAGGAAGCTTGTGTTCCTCGGCTTTTTACATTGTTAATTTTACTTGAAGGTGATGTGCTGAGACTGCGTTTTTGCACTATGCTGTACATTTGTAAAGTTTTACAGAAGACACTAATTAAACATGTTTCCTTTTTCTCATTTAGTCCTGCTTTAGCATTTTTCTCACTCCTTTTGTTTTATCCCTTACTTCTTTTCTCCTTCCCAAGTCCTCAGGGACAAGTGAAAATCATTTCTAAGCACTCAGAGATTCCCTTGTGAGGGGCCCGTGGAGGATTGTGGCCACTGTGTGAACACACAGGGACTGGGGAATCCTCCCATGTCAGATGTGGCAAAGTAAACACAGCTTGGAGAGCTGCTGGGTTCTTAAAACTAAAATGCCACTCAGGGTGGATATAGCTGGTAAAATCAGGATCACAGTAAAAGAATCTACAGTTCTTGAAACTATTTGCTGGGTTTTTTTTCCCCATTTGTCCTATTTTTCTTGCTTTCAGTAATAACAGAGCTCAAACTTCACTCTTGGAATTACTTTTTTATATCTTTTGTTTGCAGACATAATGTGATCCTTTCTGCTTACTTGTTTTCAGTGTAGTAAGTGGATACCAGGACAGGCACCAAAACACAGCATGGAAAATGCAAAACCCAAAGTCCTCATAATATTCCTTATTCAGCTCTCTGTCAGAAAAGGAAGCAGCTACTTTTTTGGGATGGAGCTCATACAGGTTGGTGGCAGCATTTGCAGCTTTCTGAAGAGCAGATTCCTGTGCTGATGCTTTCAGTAACCCTGTGCTCCATAGGCCCTTGGCTTGCCCCCACCCTGTCCTGGAGGCCAAGGCTTCTGCCAGCTTGTCTTAACTCATGCAAGGTGGAAAATTGATGAAACTTAAAGAAATTGTGTTGTCCTCTCTGAGGACTTTCACAATTATTTTGTGTTACTGTGAGGTCTCGTTCTCTTGCCACCAGATGGCACCTAAGCCCAGGTAATAGGAAATGCATCTTTTCAACAAGCCCAAAATAATATTTTATTTCTTTAAATTTGCACACCTACAAGAACTGTTCAATTCTATTTATTACAAATTATTTGTGGTGTATAGTAATATAAAAAAAGACATTTACCTAAACTTGGCTATACTCAAAATCCAGATCCTGAGACACATCTTAATGAAAAGCAATAAAAGCAGCAGATACAAGTGTATGTTTCATTACAGATGCCCTAAAAGGTAAAACCAGATTTTCTGTGCTTGGATGCTATTTCTGCATCTTTTTAGGCATTAACAATCATGATGTCAGGGAATATTAGATCAGTAAAATATCCCATCAAGAAGCAATCTCCATTTGCCATTGGAGTCCCATCTGCTGTGATGTACACTGGCATGGACTTACAATATCAAACACCAAATAAAAATACATGTGATTGCAATTAGAATTCTTATTTACTCAAATGAGAGACACACTGAATTATGCTTGAAACTACATCTGTAATGAAACTGATACATAAACATGTAACTAAGGCATTTCTAGAAGGGTGCAAAGGCACAAATAACACAAGACTGGAATTTAACCTCAAAACAGTATTTTTCAAAGTAGTGAACAGGCAGCTGCCCTGAGGGGCTTGGAGCCAAGGGCAGTGGGTTTTGATATCACAGTGTTATCACAGTATTATTTTAACAAATGGTCCCGTTACCGGCCTCCTTATTTTGGGAATGTTTCCATGCAGTCGGACACTGCTCCAGATCTGGTCTGTTTTCTTGGAAGTGATTAATCCAATCCACTCTCACCACCCTGGTCACCTTTATGAGGACATCCTTGCCCCCTCAGCCAGGCCCTGTGCTTCTCCATCACTGCCATTCCCTGTTAGAAGCACAAAGGCAAAGGGCAAATGAACCTCACTCGTGGTCTTTAATACTGAAAAAAGAAATACAGAGCCCAATTTTTTTAAAACCATTTAAATGAAACTCAGTAAGAAATCCTCTGTAGAAAAGGAAAACATTTTAATTCCTAATTTATTAGGATTCCCACATAAATAAAAGGAAGAGGTGATTGTGACTAACAACCTTCAACAGGAGCTGAACAGATCCTCAGTGTGTCTGTGCCACCCCCATTTTCTCTTGATTAATAATGTCACTGTAATCTTACCATCCTCTTCCCATGAGCTTGGGTCATCTGGTTGATGACAGACTGGTGACAACAGCAGATGATCCTTGGGCTCAGTGATTACCTCTTGTATCAAGGGTTTCAAAGGGGCTACCTCTTTATCTTTGATCTCCAGGTATCTTTCTGAATTATCAGGCTCTGTAAAGAAGCTTTTGAGAAGAGGTCTTAAGTGCTCCTTTTCATGCTCTTTATGGTTCTGATGTACATTTGAAAAAATTGTTGTTGGAACTTCTTCTCCTGAATTCTCAAGCATGCTGTTATTGTTTTCCTCTAATGTGAAATTGCTGCCATTTGTCACTTCAGAAATTATTTCAATCTTTGGGCGATAGTCCTGCTGTAAAGGTAGAAATGTAATTGAAAAATTATTCTTAGATATAAAAGCCAAAGGATGGGTAAATATCTCCTGGATCTATGTAACAGCTGTCAGCTTTAATGTGCTGTTCTCATAAAATATAGGGAATATATGCTTACCCATAGCTCTGCTGCTTTTTGAATGAATCTTAGGTTAACAATTTCTCAGGCATCTCCAATGAACTGATCATAAACTAATTAACAGTTCATAAAAAGAGCAGTGTGTGGGCTCTGTTCTAATACTCTACTCCAAACAGAGGAACCTGACCAACATCTTCATCTGTCTCCAGCTGAGAACTGAGCAGCCTTTGGAGCAGGACAGCTGCTAACACATTTTCCTTCCCTAATCCTCTTTATTTGCCCTCTTTTAATTGGAGGCTTTGTTGGACAAGACATTTTGCAACTCTGTTATGAGTCTGTGATCAGTGGGCAAGTCTATTCCATGACTTATGCTGACTGTAGGAACAGTTGGCATTATCTTGGAAAGACTTGTAAGAGCATGTACTGTACCAGCCTCTGTCTCCAGCTGATTCTATAACCAGCAGGAAAATCAAAACTGTGCTTTTGAACTTTGTTGTCTTCTTTTTTTTTTTTCCTCTTCTATTTCTTCTTATAGGCTTGTGCCTAAAAGACTAGTTTGAGCAAAGCAAAACCCTAAGATGGACAAGGACTGGCCTGCAGTAGAGAGGAGGAGTTACAACTTCTCTGTGATTTCAGTTGAAAAGTCAGATTTTGTTCAGCAGCAGGCAATTTGCACCATATTAATACTGGTACAGTATATTTTAAGACTAATCTTCAATATAACACTACATACTATTAAGAAATTAAACTTATGTAACTTGCATTACTGATCATAAGTTTTTATTCTATTTTTGCTACACAAGAATATAAAAAAGTCAGATTTAAACAAAGGAATATTTACATGTACATATGAACTGCTGAAATCATCCATTTTAGTTTGTAAATGCATAAGTGATTGCATCTCCCAAACCAGCATTTCACAACTTAGATGATCCTCATTTTGCAAAACCTTTGTAAATGTGTTTAGGGAAGTTTCATTACTGGAATTAATGAAAATGTTACCTTTTGAACAAAGATTTCCTCTTCTGGGGGCAAGTCACTTACAACTACATCTTCTAAATCAGGCAGTTCCTGAAAACAATCACAGATCAATAATCAGTGGGAAGATACTGTAACCTATGAAAAATGACATCTTTGGCTCATTGGACAACTTCTTCAAAGCAGTGCTCATTGGGGTGTGAGGCCACAGCCAGCAGGACCCCACTGCCATCCTCTCATGGGCACAGTTTGCTGTTAAACACCTGTGGGAAAGGGAAAATGCATCTCTCTCCAGAAACAACAAATGGGAAAGCAATAGCCCTGATGTCAGACTGAATGCTGTTTTCTACTATGCTGTGTGATTATGAAGGAAAACAGGATGAAGAGTAAGGCATTACCAGGATTTTAAAAACAAACATGGTTTATTCTCCTTAGCTATTTCCTGTCTATTCAATAGACTTAATCCCAACTGCAACCCATCTGTATGGGTAAGTGCCAAATCCAGACCTGCAGTCTTCCTGAAACTGCACACCAAGTAAGCTCTGTTAACCTAAATAAACCAATGTTTTACTGTGAATGCTTCGTAATTAAGACACAGAACTGCAAACTTGCTGAGAACTGTTTTTCCTCAGACAGGTCTGGTAATTTCAGCTTTCTACTAGAAAGTACTATCTCAGACAACTGTTTGCTGACATGAAACACAGAAGGTGGGAATGCAAAATCACAGGTAGAAACTAATACCTTTTTGCTATTTTTTTACTGTGGTCAATACTGGGATAAGCATCTCCTTTTGTTTTAGATATTTTTAGCACTTAATGACTTTGTAGCAGACTGCTTGGCATGGTAGCATCAGGAACATCTGTACTGTCTTGTGTGGTAAAGATAATTACACAACTAAAATCAAGAAAGAAATTTTCTCCTTCCATATACGGTTGTAGCTAGTACAGCATGTCCTGAAGTCACAGAGTTTTATAAAAATTGCATTAAAAATGTACAAATTAAGATCTGAGACTAATGTGGAGTTTGATGTCAATAGGGAGATGAAATAGCTGTTAGTCTTGTTTCAGTCATCAGGGTGCATTTGCAGATCAACTACTAATTAACTCAGTGTAGGTACATGGAAATGTGGTTCCCACACTGCCAAGGCATGTGCAGCAACAGGAGCTTGTTTCTGCTTGACACGGGGATGTCACAACCACCCATTGCACATCCTCCTCCACTCTCCTTTATATTCCTCCTGAGACCATCTAGAGACTCAGGATATTGAAAAAAGACAATGGTGCTGCTCCAGAGCCTCTCACCATCAACATCTCCCCAGCCATTCCTTGCTATGTCAGCACTAAGATCCTTGGGAATATCTGCAATCGGGTAAGTGCTGGAGGCTGTTGGGAGAGGCTCTTTCTAGGGAACAAGCAGAGTAAAACACTGAAATGTGCATTAGTGTGTGATTTGGGTTTGGTTTTTCTTCTGGAGAATTAAAATAGTCCTGGTTTTTATGTCTCTAAAACCACACAGATGTGTGCTTAAGAGTTACTTTTATACTGCCTTGAAGTCTGTGCACAGGATCTTCCTATGGTGCCACGGAGCATCAAGGGAAAAACAAACACTGAATCAAGGAGATCTTCACATTGTGGGTACCTACAGTGTCACTACATATTTAAAACCTTTAAAACCTTCAGACACTTCAAGATCTACTTTTAAGAATAATATTGTGCACAGTTTAATTGCTGCCTATTCTCTCCACTACCTTTTTTAAACCTGTGATTAGAAACAGCTGAACAGGAGGAGGCAGTAGCAAGCCCTCTACCGAGGCAGTGGGCTGAGCCCTTCAATGACAACATGGAATTTTTGCCTGGGAAATGAAGAGCATGGCAAAGATTTGAGGCTTTTCTGCCAGTAGTTAACAATGGCAGTATAGGGTTTCACAGAGTGTATTAAGTGCTCTGGGAAATCATAAGCTCAGAAGTTTTTACTGCTGATTATATCATAGTCTGACACTGTCAGTTTATCAGCAGTGTCCTAATTAGGACATATTGAACAATTCTCCTTTGAAGTAAGGTTGTATTTTTCAGTGGTATCTATATCCTCCTCATGGTTAAATGTGGTAAACATGTTTAAATGTTGCATCACATAGACATTTTATATAATAGAGACCATACTACACATGTCAATCACTTATTATATATCTGAATAATATACATTCTGCTCTTCTTGGAAACAGACATCAGAGATCTAGTTTGAGAATTAATGTATAGTATCTAATACTGCTGGGTAGCATTTACAATGATGGGGGTGCTGTTTCTTCCCTATGGTTTTTCTGCAATAGTTCACATTGTCAACTGCATATTTCATTTGAGTTTTGATTAAGAGGACAAATGTGTCTACTAGATTCTTTTAACTGTAATTTATGTTTTTAAATGAGAGTCCTCATTAGCTTCTCCACAGAAATCACAAAGATAGAAGGTAAACTTCAAGTGATTTACAAGACAAAAGGATTTATAGGATAAAAATTTAAGGACAAAATAAACTTTGGAAGCATTCTTCATAAATGCTCCACTGGAGAGAATGCCTCTGCAACTTTATTTTTTGCATTTTTTTTCTTTCTTTTAATTTTTCCTAACAGTAGACCTTTCTTAAAAACCTGCCCATTTAGTTTTATTAAAAATAAATAGAATGTTACAAGAATTAACTTGGAGAAGACAATACACACATGTGTAGAAAACATGTGAAGAAAACTTCTCAAAGTCTGAATCCAATACATACATCGAGAGAAAGTGTCTCCAGTGTCTCCAGTCTGAACTGTTCAATTTCAGCATATTCCTCCCTCTCAGGAAGCACAGCCTTGTCAGGAGCTGTCTCCTGTCCTGGTGGATCTACAGAATAATTAATAGTCAGTTGCAGAGAACTAAGTGAATAAAAAATGTCTACATTGTAACAGCAAGCCCTGCAGAACCAGACTGCTGGGGACTGACAACCACTGCAGAATTCACAGCTCAATCCAACACTTTGTTTTTCTATTATATTCTGGGTCTCTCTTCTGTTGTATAAATTAATACTTGCATTTTGCAATAATGAATTCCACAAACCTATAAAAACATTTCTCCATGTGTGAAGGTACAAAACCATCTCTGGAGTGATGACCAGCTTCTGTTGGCAGACAAGACTGCCCAGTTTATGTGGGAGCAAGGGGAGTCTGTAAACTCTCCTGGCCTTTCACTAAACCTGGCATGTCTGAGAGGTGGAGTTCCACCTTTAAGTTGCAGAAGTTGCAAGTTAGGCCTTCAGAAATTAACTATTTGTTGTATTTAAAGAATATTTTACCCAGTATTCCTTGATTTCACCTAGCCACTGTGGAAATCTAATGGAATGTTTTTATGTATGAATTAGTTGTCTTGAGCCACAGCAGAAGCACTGCTCCACTAAGAGGCTGGCTCATCATCTCTGCATGTTCAGTTTGGTTTGGCTCTTCACTGTGTATGTTACCATCTGTCTCCTTGTTGAAATTTGCACGTTTGTAAGAGACTGGTTCCTGTGCATCCTCTTGAACTTCATCAGGCGTATTTCCAGATGTGAAATCTCTCTTATCTCCTCTATGAAGTGTTATCACTTCATCACAAACATCAAACCCCTCATTTTTAAATTTCTCAGTCTGTTCTTGAGCTGCTGCTTCTGATCTATTTGAAGTTTCTGATGTATTAGAATTTCCATCACCATTTTCTGAATTTGCAGGTGCTCCTACAGAAGAAATAATTTCATTAGAATTGCTGAGCTAATCTACCCCTGCTCATTTCAAATATCCAAACACTACCACAATGGGTTAAAATATGCATCAATAGCTCCTACTTTGAGCAGCTATTCATGGATGAGTAGTCCTGCCAAGACTGCAGCAATGCTATTTTCCCATCTCAACTCCCCAGCAAATAGAAGTTCCCCAGAAAAAAAAAAAAAACAACAACAAAACAGAAAACGCTTAATAAATGTCTGGTATTTCTAATACTTTGAAAAGGCTCACAAGTGCCTACATATTTAAATACATCCTTGAGGATTTTGATGGATCAGCAACAAGTGCTGGTTACCCTCTCCTTTGTGCAATCCACTTGCTTGAAGAAAAAGTTTTACTTGTTAGTCAATCCAAAGATGTATCAGATAAAGACTCCTCTGCACATTCAAATTGAAGTGGTCACAGACATCTTCCAAATCAGTAAGCACAAACCTTCTTGGGTATCTGTTGCAACTCCTTCTGTGCAATTTTGTCTCTTCTGTTCCTTTGCTCTTTGTCTAATTGCTGCTAATGCATCAATGCTATCTTGGATTTTTTTTCTTTCTCTGGTTTCCCATTTTTCCCTTTCTGCTTTCTCAGCTTCAAGCCCTCCAACAGCCCAGGCTTCTGCACAGGCTCTAATGAAAACACAAAAGCTCACTGTAATACAGCTATAAAAGCCCACCTTTGCAATGAGAGAGAAATTTAAAATAGCTTACAACAGCACAAAATAGCTGCAAGAGAAAAAAGCAGACAGCAGTGACAATCCCTTATGCAACAGGGATGTACATTTATCTCACAAAAGAAAGAGATATCCAAATGCTGATTGGTGATTACACCATCAGAGATTGGTCTTATCTTGGCTCAGCTGCTCCAGACACCTACTCAGTTTCTGTTGAAATCAGGATTTGTGTCTGATCTACAGACCTGGCGTGAGACAATTCTGTTCAAGAATTATTTTGTGAAAAAATACATTGCTTTTTTCTAGGTATGTTACATGTAGAACTCTGTAGTACAATACTCTTCTCCTCAAAGTCATCCACCTTCAATGAATTATACTGGTCAATCTTCCTTCTCTGACAATATTGACAAAAAATGGATGAGTGATTGTTAGCACTTGATTCTTATTGCTGTGTAAAGAAGATGGCTGTGTTTCTTACCTGTCCTTTGGGAAAACAGGTCTGTCATCCAGATATGTCAGCTGCTTAAGTCGAACAGTGAGTGTTTTTCTATAATTAGAAATTTTCTTTATCACTTCGTTTCCCATCAAATTCAGCACATGCTAGAGAAACAAGAGAGACAATTTTTAAGCTTGAGTAGCAAAACCCCAGCCTGGATATGCACTTCCCCAAGCAAGAAATCAATAAAACATCCAAGGTGTTACAGGTGATCTACCAGAAACAAAATCATGTTTAATAATGTTTTAGACTGATACCTACTGTGCACTGAACTACACAACACAGTCACTTGATGGGGTTCACCCACACACAACACAAACTCTCAGCTATTTTTGGCTTACCAGATTGGGCATGGTCTCCAGAATAGCTACAATACTCGGATCACTTAGATTGTTGTGGGAAAGATCAAGAACAGAAATGCTTGGGCATTCCTGCAAGTGCTGGATGTCTTCCACTGTTTGTAACTTATTGTGAGCGATCTGCAGAGTCTGCAGGACTTTCAGACAAGCTGCCAGACAAGAACAGTACAATGAAAGGAAAGGTAAGAGTTGTTACTTCACAGAGGGTTTTTTGAGCAAGTAAAAAACTGCACTGTCAAACCAATAGTTTATATTGAATTTGGAGATTTTTCTAAATTTGTTATTCTGCTACATATACTTTCTGGCCAGGCCTCCAAAGCTGCTTTCTTCACCCCAAAGAAAAATAGGTGCTTGTTTTTAGGGTGGTGGTTGTTTTAATTCACATTTCAAACTAATCAGTTATACAAAAGCAAGAGCTTGTGCTTCAAAATTCTCCAGTGTATGCAAGTAGTAATATACAGAAATAGTTTTTTATTTTCTGCTGAAGACAGAATCAATCTTTTAGCAGATCTAAACGATTTGGTAATTGTGTCTGCAACTGCCAAAGCATATCTTAACTGTAAAGTAAATGGTGAAAACTGAATTGTCAGCTTGTCTGCAACACAGGTAAGTACTGAGATGGTATTAAGAAGTGAGGAAAAATTACTTAATTATCCTAGGTATCCATGTGAAAGTAGTTTCTATACATTTGCTGTTTCTCAACATAGGTTTTATTCCTCCACAGAAGCCCTGTGGGCTTTGGTATGGATATTGTGCAAAATTCTAACACAAATTAAAAAATCCCTTGAAACTAGTGTCACTAACAAAAGCTTAGTCAGAGCTTAGGAAATAGGGGCTTGCCAGAGGCTAAAACCTGTTGCACCAACAGTTCTTACAGAGATTCTCAATGGTCCTAATGTAGTTGTTACTGATATTGAGGGAATCCAGCTTTTGTAAGGGTTCAAGGTTTTCAATTTTCTCAATTAAATTGAGTTGCAAGTAGAGGGAACGCAACTCTGTCTGAGCCTCCAAATTCTCAATTTTTCTTAAGCCATTGCATTGCAGCCACAAACACTTCAGTCCAGTATATTCCTCAAGATTCTCCAGTCGGTCAAATCCTGCAGAGAAAAAGAGAGATGTTTTAAAATGAAATGGCATTGGCTGAAAATGGCTTTTGAACGAGAAAATTCCATTAAAGCAGATCTGCTGAAACAGCCTGAGAGAACACTGGCACTGAAGTTACTGCAGTATTTCCACTGAGTTCATGGGACTGTTTCTGGCCCAGAAAGGGCAAAACCAGGCTGGTACCTATTCTGGCCTGTATCTCAGCAGCCCTTTAGATGCTAAATAATACATAGCAAAACAAGAATGCAGAAGGTAGCATATCCTATTTCTTTGGAAGAATTCTTAGGCTACCTTGGACCAAGTAACTGCATCATGCAAAACCTGCTCAGAAATCCCCAGAGGATGAGTCATGATCATTCTAACATTTTTTTTTTTTCAGTAATGTTTGCAAACATGTAGCAAGTGTTTACTGTTTATTTTCCTCTTGACCATTTTTATTTGGCAGTAAAAAAGTTCCAGATGCTGGAAAAAGCTCTTTATACAAACAATTTAAGGAAAAAAAAACGTATATTATCCTCTGAGTGCAACCCAGGCCAGTATTTTAAGACATTTCTCAGAGGTTCCTATTTCAGTAAAAGAAACAAAAAATATGTTCCTTGATTCCTACTGATCCTTTGGATGGCTCCACAAAGTGAGTTAGATGTACAGTTTACTTTTCTATCTTCATATTGACTCATTTTGCTTCCCAAATCCAGTATTAAATGAAATTGTGTTTCTAATTCAGAAGAATGAGTAGATACCTTACTTCAGTGAGCCATGAAGTAGATTCTCGGCTAAAATGCTACCTAGAATGATCAAGCTAGGCAGTCATGTCACATCTTACCTTTATAATGCAAGTACAGTGTATCATTTAAGTACGGGGTCCAGTATAATTTCTGCTGTTTACAGATGTCTAGCAGAATCTTTTTTGTCATTCTGAAATAGTATAGGAAGCACAAGCAAAATAGAAAATGTATTTCAGTGCACATTCTGAGATCTTTGGTTTCCTTACATACTCCATTGCAACACAATTAACAATTCTTTCATGCAAGAGAAATAGCTCCAGCTTTCAAAATAATATTCCAAATAAAAAAAAGAGTGCTGGGGTTTTTTAGTGTGACTTTTCATTTCTACCTTTGAAGTGAGTTACCAGGCCCTTTTGCTAAAAACCAGAGGGTTCATACAAAAACAGGGAGGGAATCAGAGAGTCCACCTTCTTGGAAAAAGGCAGCATGATTTTATGTTCGCTTCTGGATCCAATGTTATCTTCCTCTCCAAATCTCTCCCCCGTTCCTCCTTGCTTTAGTACAGGACCTTTGGTGGCAGATTTTTCTCAGACTAAAAAAATCAATAGTAACCAACCCAACATTTTATTGAAATGCTGACTCCAAAATAGCACTCAAGAAGGTTTTCATATACAGCTGAATGTGGTTGGCTGGGAATGCCACTAGGAATTAACAGAATGCTTTGTCTGAACTGATGCAGAAAAATGGTTAAATCTACTGGCTCGACTTCCACAGGAGTTTGCACAATTTTCTGCAGATCCATTAAATGACTTCATCACGTGGTCAGAATGTAGTTTGCTACTGTGGCCATAAACCCCAAACATCTGTACAGATGCTGAAAATATAACTAATACCTGATTTATCCATTATTCTCAAGTTCATCTTCAAAACTGTTCCCCAGAACCGAGATGAACACATAGAATAGCAAAACTCCTGATGATGCCAACACATCCACAAACAATGTATTACCTTACAGAGCCTCTCTTTCCTTCTCTACTTTCACTGGATGAGCTGGTTCCAGACCTCTGATTACTACCTGATTTTGGTTCATTCTGTTGATCTGCTCCAGACATACAGTTGACTTCTTTCTCTTGAGCTTTAACAGCTTTATAAATAAGAAAATGAGTTGCAATTTAACAGCAAGGGTGGGAAAAGGTATCATGTTGACAATTAGTTTAGAGAAATACTGAAGAGCACTTAAATATGAATTTCAAGAAGAAAGTGTTTTAACCAAGATTTCTGCTGACATTTTAAATGAAACAACTTTTTTACACAGCATCATAAAATAAGTAGTAGCAATTGAATTGTTGAAATCTGCATTTTTTTTTTTTTTTTAGATCTGGAAGTCAGATAGTACTCATTATTCTTAATATTGTTATAATGTACAGTGACACTAAAGTGTCACTGTACATTATAACAATAATGTACGCTGGCGTGCATTATAACAATAATGCACGCCAGCGTTCTTATGGTGTTACACATTTAATATATGTTACATTTAATTAACACGAATTTGAGTTTCCTGTGAAGAGACTACAGCAATGGTGTATCAGAGTCATCCCAAGCACTGTTAGTCTAGCTCTTCTACAAACCTACCCTTTTGCGCTCCTTGGAAGGTGTCTTTACGCTGCCTTTAATTAATTGCAATTTCAGTATCTGTCTCTTCAGATACTTGCCCTGAACCTTCTACGTGCACTTGTAGTTCATACATTTAAAGAGAAAGTGCAAACAAGATGATTGTACTAGCTTACTTAAATATGACTGTAGTTGAGACATAATAATTGGACATACTTAGTAACACAAGAGGCAATGGGGTGAAACTGATGCACAGAACTTCCACCTGAACATAAGGAAGGACTTCTCTTTCGTGTGGGTGACCATGCACTGGAACGGTTTGCCCGGAGAGGGTGTGGAGTGTCCCTCGCTGGAGATACTCCAGAAGCATCCGGACACAATCCCGTGTCCTGTGCTCTGGGATGGCCCTGCTTGAGCAGGGAGGTCGGACCAATGACCCGCCGCGGTCCCTTCAAACCTGACGCATCCTGTGACTCTGTGATTTAGAGGACAGGCTAGCTGTGTGATTGCAACACTGGAAGAAATACTTCTCCGGCAACAGGAAAGTAAAGAAATGTCGGGAAAGGAAAAAAAGACCACAGGAAGATAGCAAGTGAGTATGCCTCAGTTAAGTCAGGATTTCCCGTGACTTTGTTGGCAGAAAGCACACACTTGTAGTTGCATCCAGATGAGCGTGAACAGCCGTGATGTGCAGGCTTTGTGTGCTGGCGAGCGAGCCGGAGGGGCTCACCTGTGCTCACAGCGCTGCCCTCAGGCTCCGTGTGGGCACCTCCGCTCCCGGTGCCGTCCAAGGGCGCCTCCGTAGCCTCAGGCACCGGGACCTCCCCTCTGAGGCCGCTGCCCGGGTCTCCAGCGGGCGCCGCCTGCATTCTAACACCTCCCGAACCGGTATGGGATTTACGCTCTGCTTTTTCAGACAAAATGACCACAGGCTTTAGTCGGCGGCAGGCGAGGGACGGAGCGGTGCTCCAGCCCCGGCTGCCGCCTCAGCCGTGGCCATGGCGACGCCGCGCGCAGCCCCACAAGGCCCCGCGGCCGCTCCC
>VZUI01046357.1:0-101523 GCA_013401135.1 Cettia cetti
CCCCGGCGCGGCCGTCACCCGGCGGGGCAGCGGGCGGGCAGCGCTCTGCCTCTCCTGGGGCGGCCGCGGGGCCGGGGCAGAGCCGGGACAGCGCGGCCGTGCCCGCTGCGAGCGGCGGGAGGGGCAGGCGAGCCGGGGCCGGGCGGCTCGGTGCTCGCTGCCCAGCCGTGTTCAAAGTGCAGACGCGCTTTGGCCCGTGGTTTCAGGTGTCTCCGCGGTGGCGGAGGGTTCGTGACGCGCTCCACGTGTCGCGGGAGGTTTCCCCGATGAGTAGCTCTAATTGCAGTTTGCGTAATTAAAAACCAAAGACTTTTCTCAAGCTGACTTGTCAGTAAAACACTTTGCTCCGTTCGCAGAATTAGCCAGCCATGGTGCTCACAAGCGTGGGAAAGATGGTCGCCCTCCAGAAGAAGGCGTCGGGCATCAGGAATATCTGTATATTGGCCCACGTGGATCACGGTAAGGCAGGTGCCGGTGTCTCCTCCTCCTCCTGACTTGTGAGTGTTTGCATGGGGGTGAGACACTTGGTTCAGTGTTCTTAAAGTAGTAGGTTTTTGGGGGTTTAGCTCTAAACTGTCTTGAACACGATTCAGAAAAGTAAATCTGCTTTATGCATCTTTTTCTTGGCCTCATTCAGCTTGTCTTACATGAAAGAGCACCACACTATAATAATTTGAAATAGTTAAAATTGAATGTTTTCTATGATGGTGAATGTTGGCATTAATTTAATATATATTTGTGTGGCAGAATAATATTTTTCTATGTTTTCTTAATAGAATAAGTTTTTATGTAGGTGGAAGTAGTAAGCATTTTTTTGGAATGCAAATATTTTGTCTAATTTCATGTTAATAAAGAAGTTCTGATGTTCTGTTTGTTATTTCAACTACTCTTCTGGTTATGACAGGTAAATTTGCATCGACTCTTGAATAATAAATTTGTGTGCATATAACAGGAGTAATTTGATTTATTTTTTGGAAGTTAATTTGTAATTTTCATGGCGTTTTATAGTCCTTATTAACGTTAATATCTTAGAGTACTGTATGTTGAATCTTTTGCCATTGTTTGTATTCATTTAACTAAGTAATTTATTTTTCTTTTCAGGCAAAACTACTCTAGCTGATTGCCTTATATCTAGCAATGGAATAATCTCCAGCCGCTTGGCAGGAAAGGTAGAGTTGCACTGTCACTTTTAACAGAATGTGGTGTGTACATGCTGGGATTGTAAATTCTTGATCATTAAGGAAATTCCATCTATAGTCTTGCTAAACCTCATTTTCTCACCATCATACTCTGACAGTTGATAAGCAAATTGTGAAGATGTTTCTACAGACTTACTATCTTTTCTTTTGTTTCTGTACTCAGCTGAGGTACCTTGACAGTAGGGAAGATGAACAGATCCGAGGCATAACAATGAAATCTAGTGCAATTTCACTGCACTTTGTGAAAGGTGAGTTGTTGATGCTGGCATGTATAAATTTTAATATATATTTCCGTTAATTTTCCCTGTGTCTTTGTTGTTACTGTTGTGACCTTCGTGTGCAGCTTTTACCTTTGTGTTTCTCAGTGTTAGGCTGTAATTCTGCAGAGACTTAGGCAAGTAAGTCAGCCAAGATAACTGAGTTCCATCTCAGGGTCAGGAAAAACATCTTCAATCATATCTCTGAGTGGAGGCCATGAGAGTAGCTGCCTCATCTTTTATTTTAGATATAAATATGTATATTTTGATCTCAAGTCTTGAATTAATGTCACTTAAAGGCAAGACCTTTCAAAGAAAGTCCAAGTTTTAGTACAGTCTTTCTACTTCGTTGAGATACCTATTACACTGTGCTGTAAGGGTTTTTATAGTGTAGTTAGTGTCAGGGCGTTAAAAAATAATAGCTGAAGCAATATAACTGGGTGGCTGAAAGAAATATCTTTGAAAACTGTTCTGAAATATTAATTTATTGTTTGATCCTAGGTGATCAGGAGTATCTGATTAATTTAATAGACTCCCCAGGGCACGTGGATTTTTCTTCAGAAGTATCTACTGCTGTCCGACTCTGTGATGGTTGCATCATAGTGGTGGATGCTGTTGAAGGAGTCTGTCCACAGGTGAAATAAAGTGTATTAAGTAGAGAAAGAGGGGAGTAGGCCAAGTCTGAAGTGGGTTATATAGAAATAAAAGACAAGCTGTCTAAGAAGTTCAACAAAACTTATAATGAATGACAATGCAGTTGAGGTATGAAAGTGAGTAGTAAAAATCATAGTTGTGCTGGAAAACTAAACAGTGCTGGTGAATGGGTGTAGACATGCAGGGTTGAAACACTGTGTATACCATTTTTCAGGAAATGCAATATTTTGATAGAGAAAAATTCTTAAGGGAAATAATTTCATATATTTATGTGGGCTTTCAGGGTTTGGAAAAAAATACACAAAATAATGAGGTTGCTTTTTTTTCATGGGTTGCTTTTCTAAATAGTTTGGTTTTTTGTTATAATGGGTGTTTTTGCCATGAAATCCCACCATTCTGCAGAATTCTTCAATGACTAACACTGTACACCGTGGGAGTCAAATTTCTGGTTTGAGTGTCAAGCTGTCCTTTACTGTATGTTTACTAAATTTTAGAATTATATTTGATTTTTTTAAAATGTTTTGTCTTTCTGGTTCTATCAGGCTTTCTGTAATGTGTTTTTTTTTTTTTTTTTTTTTAACTCTTTCCTTCTCAGACTCAAGCAGTCCTGCGGCAGGCGTGGCTGGAAAATATCCGTCCAGTCCTGGTGATTAACAAAATCGACCGCTTGATTGTGGAGCTGAAGCTCACCCCTCAGGAAGCATATTTGCACCTTAAGAATATCTTAGAACAGGTATTTGTGCCGTGGTGTCATTTCACACTGCAGGTTTTGTGGCACTGTATAACATCCAGTCTGATTTTTAACACTGAGGTGCATCTTATTCCTGATTGGGTCTGAGGTTCATTCAGAATGCCTGAGATGGAGAAAAGAGTAGTAAATGCCTCTTGACAGGTCATCAGGAAAAGTCTTCATTTCTAGAATTAATGCACTGAATGTTTTGTTCTTCTGTTAAATTGCTTAAACTTACTGGAGGTAGACAAATCTTAGACTGTTCCTGATACTGATGGATTTATGTAGGAATAAAGTTGTTTCGTCTTTTAAATCATGGTTTGAGTCCCTTGGCCCTCTGTTGTTGCTTTTTTGGCAGAAACAAGTTCCTATTTCACCATTCCTTGTTGTGAGAGACAAAGTCAGTTTCATGTGGTACTCTGATTCAGTCCTGGTGTGGCTGACTTTGACTTGGAAATTGCATGGTGTTTATGTCAAAATGTCAGTCTCATAAACTCCTGTGGTTTTCAAATGCATAGAATTAGGTGTGTTTTAATTGCCAGTGAATCACAGGCATGCTACCTTGTTAATGAAACTTCTTTTCATGTTTTTGAGGGTGGGAAAGTTAGATTTTTGTTGCAAGGGTTGTGAAAGAGTGAATGAATCTGATGGTATTTTTAAATATCCTTTTCTAGATCAATGCAGTCACTGGAACACTTTTTACCTCCAAAGTGTTAGAAGAAAGAGCTGAAAAAGAAACAGAAAATGAAAGTGTTTCAGACACATCACCAGGAGATCAAATTTATGACTGGAGTACAGGATTGGAAGACACTGATGATTCACATCTCTATTTTTCACCAGAACATGGAAATGTGGTGTTTGCCAGTGCAGTTGATGGCTGGGGTTTTGGGTAAGTTTGAGATTTAAGTACTGACTTTTTTTCTAAAATTGATTACTGCCATTAGTCTTTAAGTATTTCAGGTTTCTAAAGATGTTTGTTAGATTTTGCTGTGATACACAGCTGTGTATAAATTATCTGAGTGACAGGGATCCCTGTTTTGCTTACAAGAGAGCTTCTGAGTCCACAGCAGGGTTCAGCCTAGCCTGGTAAACGGAATTTTCTTACTTGCTGCTGTTGGGTAGACTGTAGCAGACAGACAAGGCCAGGAGCTGGTTCAGATTCACAGTTTGGTTTGGAGAGCTGCAGGCGTGTGAGGAGTGCCCGTGTTCTGGTCGCTGGCCACGAGGTGGAGGCGTTGTCTTCGTCCTGAAACTGTAATTAGAGGGATACGCTCGGTGGTGACACAGGGAATGTCTTGAGTACTGCAGAGCCCTTAAAGAAAATCATCTCCAGGATTTTTAAATCAAAGTCTGACTGTAAATCAGGTGCCATGCGTAGTTTGTTGTCCAACACAAACAGCTCTTGTCCCTTCAGAGGGGAGGGAAAATAAAATGGGCTATTTTAGTTTAATTATCTTTCAAGACTTTTGTTTCTACTGATGAACTGTCAGGCCCTGGCTCTGATAAATCATGTAATGGAGGGGGAAAAAAAAGAACATTTTTCTTAATTACTTTCAAGAGGTTCTTCCGGACTGTCAGCTACAGTACTGTGTCCTGAAATAGGAATCAGTGGAGCTTTTTCATAATTGTGGAAAGTCTTAACTGCTGTTTCTTGGTTGTGGGTTCTTTTCCTGAAGGTGTTAGTAGAAAAAATTTACCTTACTAGGCAGTGCCAGCCTCATCCAATGTGGTGGGTACATACACTTTTCTCATAATCCTCAAGGTTTGAAAAATGCCATTAATATATATGGAGGAGTTGCTGGCACAAGAATCTTGAAAGTTCTCCCTGAATTGAGAGCTTAAGTAGTTTCTGGAAAATAAATCTCTTTGGGCTTAATTCAGAACTCACAGCTTATGTGTTGCTGACATGGACAGGGCCTTTTTTTAGCTGTGTAAAAACTCAAGAATTCTGAATTTCAAATAGCACTGTTCTTTAAACAGGATTGTTGCGGTTGTGTGTGTTTTTCTGCATGCACAGGGAGCAAATATGTGGAAATATTTTCTATTTCTGCTCATTGAACATTTTCAGCAAGGAAACCATAGCATGTTCTGGACTCCCTCTCTGGGCCTGAGCAGGCTGCTTTTGTTAGCTCATGGGGGCTGCTGAACAGCACAATTGGCTTTACAACACAGTTATGGCATTAAAGTTTTATATAGTTTTCATTGGTTTACTCATTATTGAAGTAATGATTCAAACAACAAGAAGTTTCATACGTGGTTCATTAAAAATAATTACCACCATCTGATGGCTCAAGTGTGGCTCAAAAGACTGCTTGGTTTTTAACATCTTCTTGTCCCAGACCATAGTTAAATGTGTCATGGGAAGTCCTTCAAAGAATGTTGGAGAGTCATCACTAATGTATTTATAAGCTTGTGTTATGCTTTTGAGTGTTTGGTGAGGGGATGGTACACAAATGTTTACTTCAAGTAAAGCCTTGAAGCTGACTTGAAACAAAACAAATCCGTTCAAATACTGTTGATGTTTTTGATCTGCTATGACTCAATATTTTTGCAGATGTTGATGTTAAACAATGTGAACTGAAGTGAAGACAATTGGAAAAGTGGGAGTAAAACAAGGATTTGAGATTTTTGTGTGATTTTCACATAAGCTGTTGTTGTAAAAAACATTACGCTTCCATCAAGATATGTCTTCTTTACTTTTAGAATTGAACATTTTGCCAAACTGTACAGCCAAAAAATTGGAATCAAGCCTGCAGTACTTCTGAAGACTTTGTGGGGAGATTATTATCTAAATACAAAGGCAAAGAAGATAATGAAAGGTGATCAGGTATGGAGGCTGCTAAAAATATAACCTGATTTTTGTTGTGGAGGTGAGGGGTTTTTTTTCCCTAATTCTATTCCTCATAGTGTATTCTGAAACTTGATCTCAATGCCTGTTGACTCAGTGTTACTGGAGGTATAAAGTCAACAGGACAGCCCTGCAACAACTCTTGGAGCATAGAACATTCCAAAACTGGCCACTGAAATGCCTGCATGGAGGAAATCTCATCCAGCAGTGCTCACTAAATAAGGGACATTGCAGCTTCAAGGTTTCAGCATCCAGTGAAACACACTAGATGAAAGGAAGATTAACAGTGTAGAAACAGGAGTAGTGAGTGGGTCTCTGTCCTCTGTGAAAGCTCTTCCACAGCTAATGGTTTAGGATATTCACATACATCTTGAGATTTAGGATTTAAAAAGACTTTTTTTTTGCCATAGGGCATTTCCATTGTATGCTGTACTGAAGCCCTGCTCTGAAAGCTACACTTCTCTAGCATTAAGCTTTTCCACCATTAAAAGTTAAGGGAAGAGAGAGTAGTTTCCCTGTTTTCATGTAATTGTGATTTTTTTGCCGTTTACATAGGTGATGATTAATAGTTGTAAAAGGGGTGATAAGGAGGCTCAAGCTAGTCATGTGCCATATTTATCAGGTTCTTTTTCTGAAACTGAAACCCTTGTACTCCACTTTAAAATTTCATGGTTTTTTTTTCCTTATACCATTCTTAGAAGACAGACTTCTTGATTTTGAATAAAGGTGTTACATGTTCCTAATGAAAAGTGCAGTCTTAAGCCTATTGAAAAAATGAGGAATTGCTGTTAATGAGCTGTTTTTATCTTCTACCAGTCAAAAGGGAAGAAACCTTTGTTTGTGCAGCTGGTGCTGGAGAACATTTGGAGTCTGTATGAGGCTGTTATGAAAAGGTGAGGACATCTATAGAGTTTTCATGGCATCTCTTTCCATGTGCTTTGGGGATTTTTTAAAATACCCAGTAATAATAGATACTGGTTATATATTGCTGCTGTGGATTTTTAATCTATTTATTGTTTTTCTTACAGAGACAAAGAAAAAATAGAAAAGATAGTCACCTCTTTGGGATTGAGAATTGGTGCCCGGGAGTCACGGCATGCAGACCCAAAAGTTCAACTAAATGCCATTTGTAGCCAGTGGCTGCCAATATCTGATGCAGTTCTCTGTATCCTTAAAACAGATATGATTTTTTTCTTTCTATTGGCAGTTCTCAGACTTCAGAGCGTGCTCACGTATTTCAATGTGTGATTTGGTATAGTTTGGGGTTTTTTTTTTAATGTTCATGCCTAAGCTAGCTTGACCTATCTTCTTGCTTGTAGGTTACAAATGATTACAAATTACGTATCTACCATTCTTTTTACATTTCTGCCAACTTTGTGGTTTGCACATCTTATTTTTAGGAAAGAAACTGGAGGTAATTTGATAATACACCTTAATTATGTAGTTTTATATTCAAGTTTTAGTGGTTTTCCTGAAGTAGAAACTGAACTCCTGTTTATAATAGTATTATAGTCTTCTGTCCATGAAGGTCAGTAGATGTCTGATGTTATGTTCTAGGCATAAAATTTCTTAATTCAAAATCAGCCTTTGCTGTTTGTCAGCTGTGCCCATTGCTTATAGTATCATATATTTTATATTATGGTAGATGTGCACAAATTATTGATGTGTAAATACTAATTTCTTCTGTAAATCTTGCCCCAGTTGTGCTGCCTTTAGCTTCCCACCTGCTCTTAGGGTGGGTCAGCCATCCTTAACTCTGCCCCGATAAATGGCAAAAAATTGTGCTGAATGCACTGTCACAACAGCTGGATCTTTGGATCTGCTGCTGCTGGCAGTTAGTGCATGGGGCTCAATTAAAGAAGCATTGAAAGCATTTGTGTTGTTGGTTGCATTCAGTAAGAAAATACAAATATGTGTCCTTAACAGTGTATTTTAGCCATGGTGTGTAATAAAATTCCCAGTCCTCTGGACATCACAGCAGAGAGAGTGGAAAAGCTGATGAGTGTTGGAGCAAGAACATTTGATTCTTTGCCACCAGAAACTCGGGAACTGAAAAGTGGTGAGTAGGTGTTCTCCCATTAATGTGAAGGGTAATGGTGGTGGTGGTCCTGGTGGTTTTGTTTGTCTTTGGATTGTAAGATGTGTAGTAATTTTTATGTAAATTTATAAATACTCCACTTCCAGTAACTTTGTTGATGTTTGTCATTGACATGTCTAGATCTCATTTCCCATTATTTTATGGCCATACATTTTTCTTCCATCCTATATATTCTGGGGTTTAGACAACTGGTGATGCAGGTGATGAAAAGTCCAGGACTCTGAAACTGAGAGTTCTACAAGAATACTTGTTTTTAGTTCTGAACAGTAGAAGTGGTTATGTAATTGAGAGTTGGATATTTTGCTAATTTGTGTATTAAAATCATTAATTTTTAGCCAGCAGTGGTTTGAATTTGGGTTTAATTTTTGCAAGTGTATTGATTAGGTTTTAGTAATTAATTATTAATCGTAGTGCAGTGCTTTGAGGAGAGTTTCAAGAAATCTAAGAGGGTGTGATATCAAATGTCAATTAAAAATGAGATGTGAATGTCAAATTGACAGGCTGATAGAAATTGTTTCCCAGGGGTAACAAAACTGGCTTTTCATCCTTTATTGAACATTTAAAAGCATGGTATTCTCCAGACAGTATTCAGCACTGTATTAGTGTAAATTAATTGGAAGAAATTTGCCTCTGTAAACTTGAATCTTACTGTTCTTGGTTAGGAACAAGTAGTGAACTTCTATTACATTTAGTGAGTATTTTGCTAATTTTTAGTAGTAGTCTTGTGCTTTTGTTTGCCTTAGCTCTGTGGTCTTTTCATATTTCAGATAAAAGGGAGACGTGTAGGAGAAGATGATTCAGTTTCTGTGTTAGAAGTTTTGAATGGTATTGTCTGGTTTGAATTTCATGTGTTTCACGTTGGATTAAAAGAAGGTTTATGGGAATTTCCTACATATCGAATGAGTTTTGTGGGAATCTTTCGTCTTTTGGGGAATATCTGTTCTCACAGTGAAGCTGTTAGGATTTTGTGAGCATCTGGGCATTTACAGGACTTCCTCCTTTAGTTTGAAAGGAAGGAGAATACTTTGAGGTACTGAATAAATAGTGTTCAGTTGTAATCCTGTGCTGCTCTCTGGTTGCCCTTGTGATCTAAATCAGCTTGTAAACTCAAGTGGTTTAATTGGAGTATATCTGCTTTTTTGTCAAGAGTTCTATTTTTGAAGTCTTGCTCATTTTATTGTGAAACACACTTGAAGATACAGGCAGTGTTATCAAATGATTAGGCCAAAGAAATTTTCTACTTTTTCCTGTTGGTTTGTCCTTAGCATATCATCTATTCAAACTGAAAATAAAGAGTAATGCCTGCAAAATTAATGTATAAGTCATAGCTTTGTCCATACTTTTGGGGGAAAAATGTGAGAATAACTTCATTTATGGTTTTTTTCAGCTTTTATGAAGTGCAGTAGTGAAGAAACAGCCCCAGTTATTGTCTTTGTTTCCAAAATGTTTCCTGTTGATGCAAAGGCATTGCCACAGAATAAACCAAGGTAGGAAAATGTAACATTTTACTTTCTGATCTGTGTTAGTTACTTCTGGGGGAAAAAAAAATAAAAATGTAGAAGACATGGATAAGTCTTGGTTGGTTTAGACCTGAGAAAATAATTAATGAATTCTTGAAATGCAGTAAAGTCTTTTCTGCAAATAAAGATTTTCTGAATGAGATCAGAAGGTGATTTGTTTAATCATAGTAGTTTTAGAAGACACAAGCAAATCTGTTGGATAATACTACTGTTGTCCAAAGGTATCATCCTAATGCGTGCAGTGTAAGCAGTTTCAGGATGTCTGGTGGAAATGGTGGAAACTTCTTGGTTTTTTCAGCAAGGTTGTGTTGGCATGATCATAGCAGCTTGTGTTTGTACCAAGGAACACTTCCCAAACTGGGCAGAGCAGCTCAGTGATCATCCTCTCCGTTGCAACAGCAAAATAAAATTGATTAAAGTAGTCCAAATCTTGACTGACTTTTTACAGTGATCTGAAGGGCATGAATACACTTCCAAAGATTGTTTTCTGGGAGGTTTGGAAGATTTTGTTGTTACAGTCTTTTGTTTTTAATAGCCATCCTATTTTCTTTGAGGAGTAGGTCCTTCTAGATCTCATTTTCCCAGCACACTTAAGTGTACTACTTTAAGTACCAGCTTTTTCTGCAGAAGAAATGTACTTTCTTGTTGAGTTTACAAGAGTGAGGTTCATCTTAACTTTTCATCCCTCCAATCTTCTGGAGCATTTTCAGTAGGCAACTTCTGTGTTAACTGGCCATTTTATGTTTTGGGGGAGATTGTCACTTTGTGATTTGCCACACTGTACAGTGAAGTAATATAGAAAATGATAATTTTCCTGCTAAATTAGAGTGTTTAATCTTTGTGCAAAAACCAGTCTGCTACTGTAGTAATATTTGAAAGCTTTACTACCGCCTTAGTTTTTTCTCACACTTGATAGATTTATTTTCTTATCAGGGTTATCTACTACAAATCTTCCAGCAGAAATCTTCCTTGCACTGAGGGAAAAGATGCACTGTGTGCATGGGCTGTGCAGACACTAGATGGTGCAGTTTTGCTTCGAGTGCTGTCCTGAAGTGTCTCTGAAACAGGAGCTCTCGCTCAGGTGTGGCACAGCCGCGCCATTCCTGCTTTGTCTCCTTTCCTGGGGATGGGCTCCAGATAGCAGAGACAACTGCAGTGAGGCCATCAATTTTTGGCTGTTCTGTCACTGATAATGACCTGGGTTTTTTTATTTGTTGGGAGAATCACAGGTCTTTGAGGTGATGAGTATGTGAAATAGCGGCAGAGATGGATTTTACATGTGCTAGACACAGACATTTTCAGTATTGTAGTTACTTTTCTTTCTCCCTGTTTATTCAATGCATTGAAAATGTTGGTGTCTTGCTCTGTAGTTTGTGTGAAAAGAATCTCTTGCTGGCCTTTGTATTAAATAATTCAATTAGTTACTAATTAGCTAACATTAAAATGAAATCATATGTGTTTTTCTTTGAAAGGATTGGTCATTATTAGTACTGTGTGGTTTTTGCTGATTAGGTAACATCTAAGATTTGTTTTGAAGTGATACTTGGCTTCCATTAGTTGAAAAACAGCAATAGAACTAAATGTGTACTTCTCAATTTGTGATTTGTTAAGATTCTACAGGTAAGCTGTTCTTGAAGAAATTGAAAAAGGAGGTTAGCTCTAATGAAGGAAAGCAATCTCCATGAAACAAAATCCAAGCGTTTTAAAAACATAGCATTGTGTACCTGTGGTTCTTGAGCATATTTTTAATTGTATTGGTCTTTGTGTGCTATTTGCAGTTACTCAGTGAAGATTGTGCTTGGCAGAGTTGAGTAATGGTGAGTGGAGCATGTGAGGTCTAGTATTTAAACTGGCATTCCATGAGGGTGCTCCATAAGAATGTCTAAAAATGGGAAGAAACAGAGAATGTCTACACTATGTCTATTACCAATTGTTTTCACGTTTTCCTGCTGAAGAACATTAACCATCTTGTGTGTTTCACTTACATGTTAATTTTGGGGAGCCATAACTGTGCTCTTGTGTATCTTAATGTTTGACTGCTGGACTGACCTAAGGTTATTTGCATCCCTCGGGAGTGGAGAGGGACTGATTTTAAGCTTGTTGAAGTCTGTGAAAAAATCTAAGAGTTTTCTCCAGATTTATTTTTTTTTTTGTGCAAGACTTGTCTTCTATTTCCAGAAGGAAAAAATGTAGATCTGTGCTAGTATCTTTTTTCCTTTTGTGAGGTAGTACTGGGTAAGGTTACCTTTTTGTAACTTTGTTAGAAGATTCAAACTGACTTTGTCATTTTTAATAGTTTGCCTTATTTCTGCCATCTGCTTGTAATACTTGCTAAACATAAGTTGGGAAAAGCAAAAAGCTCTTCTAAGTCCAGGGTGTACAGTAAATTATAACAAAGGATGGATTTTTAATTAAAACAACCTCCTTTGAGACTGCTGTTGGCAACTAGTATCTCCTTGAAGGTCACTTTAAAATTAATAGATTCTATACTAAAGCTGGTATGATTTTGCTTTTGCTGTTTAAATAGCAGAATACATGGGAAAATTGTTCATTGTCAAGTTAAAGCAGGTTGTCATCTTGTATTTATCTTTCCTTGGAAAGATTTGAAAATTGACTTTTTGTGTGGTACCACTATGTCATTAGTCTTTACCAGGTTTTGTAAAGAAAAGAGAATTGCAAGTGTTTTGTCTTCCAGTTTCTTCTGTCTGATCTTCTGAAATTATTTGCTCATTTCCACCAAGTCAGGCACAAATGTAAATTGTTGGTTGGGCAGAGAAAACGAACAGATTCGGGCCCCTCCTCCACTTGCTTTATGTAATGGTTATTTGATGATGCCTGTGGTTATTTGTTCTAAAGTATTTCTGTGTGCAATATTAGGTGTTCATTAAGCATGTGCTGTTTCTCTCTCATTTCTACTGGTGTGTGACATTGAACCCTAGTCTAATACAGAATGCTTGAGTGTAGGTGTAAAAATAAAAGCCAAGCCTGGCATTTTGGTACAGGCTATATAAATGCACTAGTTTGCTTTTCTTGGGATTCAGAATTCTGTCTTCATATTACCCAGTGTCAAAGAGAAATATTTAGTAGTTGATTGCAATTGCTTCCAACTAATTCCTAGGGGTATTTAATGTAAAATGTTAAGAAAATATAAACTGAATATCATATGTTTGTTATGATGAAGTCATCTACTTTGTAAAGCTTATGTGTAAATCTTGCAGTCAAGTAATGCCACGTGAGCAATAGGAAGCAAACCCTTTGTTACCTCAAGTCCATCTTATAATCCTGAATAATGCAAATAAAGTGTACTGATGAAATTCTGTTTCTTCTTTCCAGTAGTAATAAAGAAAAGTCTATTGAACAGATAAGATAGTGCACTAAAATTATGTTTCATTACTGCCTGGGGGTATAAAACCTGTAATACCTCTACTATTTTCCTCCAGATAATATGAAAGGTGGTTCTTTCTCCTCAGTCAGCTCGAAATCAGGACTGGTATTTTTTTTCTTATGTGTCACCCTGAAATAGATACTTCCCCATACAATTCTACATGAAATTACAGTAATAGTTGTTTCATTGTTTTGTGCTGCAGCTTGTTAGCATGTGTTCAACAAACAGACTGTAGTGTGCTTCATTTGTTTTCTTTCTAATGTTTTATAAAAAGTGTATTGGGAAAAAAATCCTGTGATTTTTGCCAGATCTTCAGCTGAAATGACATTGATCAAAATGAGAACCTGTATAAAGCTCCAAGCTCTGTAAGAAATTGCTATCTTCTTGCAAGTAAATTAATTTCTATGTTTAAGGCAATGTGACTTGCAGCGGCTTCAGTGTGATCACAATCCATCATCTTCTGTTTTCATTAGCAGTTTGTTCTAAATTGTAGTTTGTGTATTAGAAATGAATAGGGCATGTATCATCTGAATGGGCTGTCAGATTTACAGGTTTGCATCTGAAGTTGGCATCCAGTTGCATAATTAATAAATCCTTTTTGAAAATTAACACCCATTATGGTTTTCATGAAATAGATTTCAGTAATAGTATATATTTGACTCTGGCTAAGACCTTGGCAACTGATCCAAGAAAGAAATACAGAGTAATGGTTGAAATTTGAATATGTGGACATACTATAGTTTGTGTAGTGGTGAGCTTCAGTGAGTAAAGCTTGTAATGTTGTGGAAGAGTTTTGCTTCAAGTTTCTTCTTTCTTTTTTGCACATTCAGCATGTGAGATAAATCAGAGATTGCTCCATCAGTCTGGGGTGTTTTTCCAGGCAGAGTGTGACAGCTTGGGATTGATACCTTCTTTCATTACATATCTCAGAATGAATAACTGCTACATAATGTAATACAAACAGTTGAGTGGTCCCTATTGAAAGAGTTCTTTAAGATAGTTGTATGAAATTTTATGTATGTTGTGATTTGGATAATTTTCACTTGTTCTTTTTGTGTTAACACACTTATTTCTACTGTGAATTGTTTACCAGTCTCATTGTAATAGAACTGATAGTAAATGGTCTTAGTAGATGTTCATTAGTTTGTGAATGGAAATTGTTCCCTAGACATTGAATAGTTCAATCCAGAAATTAATGAGCTTGTAAAGGCTTAGGGAGACCACTGGACATACACTGTGCTGTAGCACACTGCACTTGACCAAGCTTTCCTTAGGGATGTTGACGGGATTCTTTGAGTGCCTGGTGAGCAGAGCAGCAGCCAATCATTTCACTAGAACTTAATTCTGTAGAGCATAGTCGTGACTAGGATTCTCTATAAATTACATGGGTTTAAATATGTTATCAGAAATTACTTCATCCACATCTTGTGAAGTCAGACATCTGTCCATGAGCTCATGCAGTTAAAACTGGAAAAAGCTGTACGGAGAGACAGCATTCTCAGAGTTTGAAAACCATTGTTCATGGCATGAGAGATGCATCACAGACATTTGTTGGCAGTACTATTAGTCTTTTGGAAATCAGTTGATGTTTTGACTGTGGTGTTTCCTTTTTGAAATGGTCTGGAGGTTAAAAACATAAACATAACACTTCAACAATCAAAGACGAATTTATCTTTGGCAGTTTTGTTCTGATTATTCACTCTGGATTTTTGAACTGCTTTGGATTGGAGTCTGTTTTTGATAATGTGAAAGAGTAGAAAAGCTGTCATGTTCAGAGGATTGATTGCATGAGGAAGTTTAGTTGTCATTCAGTTTGAGCTAAATGTATTATCCTGGGGGAATGTGGGAACCACAGAAGTAGTCAGCAGGAGCTTGCTTACATTGCCTGAAATCTAATGCCTTTAATCAGCAACCTATTAAATGTCAATAGCATGTGTATTATACCCTTTCCCATATTATTATTTCCATAGCATTTGTTTACCACATGTTTGTGTTTAAGATGAGTTGGTAATGATGTGGTCACCCTTCTGTGCCAGCTCCTTTACTTGTGCCAGGTTCCGGTGTCTGGGTGCTGTAGCATTTCTCTGGAGTAAGGGAATCTCTCTACTACACAATTTTTGTGTGCTGATTTTTGTGTGACTGCATGTTGCCATTTTTTTTTTCTGCAAATATTATGAGGCTGGTTTTCTTTTCTAATGGAGCAAAAAGGGGAAGGGTGGAAGAAGAAACAATCTTTCTTTTGGTGTGGGCAGCTTTTGTTCAAAATTGATTTCACTTCTGATTGGTTTTGCTAACTGGAGAAATTGAATAAATCAGGGTATAATTTGAAAGTGGTTTTGTTGCAGATCCAGTGCCTTACGTGCATTAACCTTGTTCTGTGTTACAGCTCTATATAAGGATTTATTTGACAACATTATCTTTTTGTAGTTTCTAATGGTACTACTGAGAGTGACGAATTTTATAGAAATTGATGGTGACAGAAACCAGAATGGAAGTCTAGGTTGTACCTCCTAGTTAAAGTCCCACCTACACTCAATCTGCTTTTTTTATCAAAATGAGATTATCAAGTGTGTTTATATATATTGCAACTTATACCAGTGCATTCAGAATCTTAAGATACCGTCAATATTTGTGCTTAGGGCTATTTGACACCTAAATATACTGGTACTTTGAAAAATACCATATGAAGTGGAAAAAAGCAAAGAAACTTTTTTCTTTTACTCTCAGGATTATTTACAAAAATGAAAAGTATTTTTGGACAATCAGATGTGTTGGAAGGCATACATAGTCCCTGTATGTATACTATACCATCATATATAGACTGTGTTTATGACACCCTTGGCAGTCTGATCTGTACTTTCCCTATCAATCTATCTCCTCTAGAAATTTTCTGACATTCCAAACCTTTAAATAACTTTGAACAGCTGCCTTCAGGAAAAAAAAATCATAGTTTTCTTCTCCACCATCTGCTTTGCATTTTGTATTGTTAAGCCTCACTTTCCATAGCGGTAAAATAAACAAGCCAAGCAGAAATTCCACATTATTTGAAATTTTAGAGATGCATATTCTTAATTCTGTCATGACTGTTTAAGGGACAGTTTTTTCCTTTTTAAAAAAAAAAAAATAAATTGCTAAGAAGTTTGAAGTGGTGATTTTGTCTTGCAGTCTCCTTTTCTATAACACGCAGTGTGTCTGTCCCAGATTCTGAGTTCTAAAAGTCTGTGCTTCAAATTCTAACATTTTATCCTGGGGACATCTCTTAGGTAATTTTTAGAGAGATTTTTAACTTACGTATAGTTTTCTTACTCTTCCAAATTGAACATTTGGGTTCAAGATAAGCAGCTGTTCCAAGTGATTCCTTCAAGTTCTATGAAGAATTTTGATTAATGAAGTGTCTCATTTTTAAATCAAGTCTCTGCAGAAGGTGTTATATGCAGAAAACCGTCCTGATTACAGTATAAATAAAAATCTTCCTGGCAGTGAGTTGGTCTCAGCCATGTAATCTGTTCAAGACTTCCTGCTCCTAATTAATCCAGTTAAGAGCAGAGTAGGTATCCAGTAACTCTTTCTACTGACTGCACATAAAACCTTTGACTTGTGATTAACAGGGTTTTTCCCTATTTCAAAGTGTGCAATAGTTGATAAGGCAAAGTGAGTCCATTTTCTTGTGCTTTTTTTTTTAGTAGAGATCATATTTATATGGTTCTTCTGTAAACAAAAATTACTCTACTGCTGTAGTGCTTCCTGTGGTTTTTTCCTCTTATCATTCATTACTGCTGTTGCTGTTCAGGAAATCTTGGCCTGTGTTTGTAAGTGTAGATATTGAAGAGGGGAAGTGACTTGTCCAAGGCTACTTAACAAGCTAAAACTACTAATGAGGCACTTTCTGTTTTAATGCTGTGTGCTTGATGCAGTTGATTGAAAAAATCCTAAACCACCTTAACACTAAGGACTTTTGGATTTGTCATGTGAGCAAATGCAGGACCAAATTGTGTAGGTGAGGTTTTGCTGTTCACCTTCTTCAGCTGAAGGCAAGGTCTAAGACTTGGCAGTTTGTCCACTTATCTTGTAGAAATGCATGTTTTATGATAGACTTCTGTTCCTTCTCTGGAGTTAGAATTTCATTAAGAATACTAATATAATATTAAAAAAATACATTGATTATTATTTTGGAAATTTTTTAATGCTGGAAAGCAATATATATGTCCACAGCTCCCAATGCAAAAACCACAAAGACATAAAAGACAAAACCAACATTGAAAGCATTCTGGTTCTGTTAAAAAAACCTGTCTGCATAACTTAATTACTTCTTCTGCTTTTAAGTTACAGCACTAAAGATTATTTTTAATGTAGGCACATAACAGCATATTACTTGGGAATTTGTTGATACTGAAATTAGTAAACAGAATAGATTATTCATAGAAGTATCTGTAATGATTAGGTTCACCTCATTTACATGGGAAATTAATGGAAACAGAGTAATAACTGAAAAGAGAAGATGAATAGTGTGTCTGAATTTATTTTCTATCTTTAAAATTATTAAATTAGAAGATAACATCATATAATGTATTTTTATTTAGACCCAGATTTAAATATCAATTGGAAAGTTTTGGGCAATGCTGAAGGATTTCATATATGTATAATGAATATCACTTTGCTGCTTAAAGGCAAACAACTCTCTTTATATTGCCTTACATAAGAATGTTGATAATATTCTCTATCTTTTATTATTTATTGCTCTGAATCATACTTTGAAGCACTTTTCTTTAAGGCAGGGTGTACCAGTGAATAGATGGATGCATCAGACTATTAAAATTATTTCTGTTGTTGTTGTTGTCAGTTTTAGATCTTTTGCCTTAATGGGCTTATTCACTTTATGAAAGGGAGCTTTAACAAGCAAAGACTTTTCCCTGCATTTGAGCACTTGCTGTAAAGATTTCCTTAAAGTAATAAAGATAACACGAGTAATTAAAAATGACAGTATTTGATCTCTGTGTATTTGGAAGAAAAATGAAAGTCTAAATATGGTAGAGGAAGTGTTTCCTAATTTTAGCTGATTTAAAATTATAGTATTGGAGGGCAAAAGGCATTCTGCAGGAGTTTTTAATTATGTCAAATAGAGTATTCTAATTACTGTTATTTAGTTTATTTTAAAATAAATTACATTACCAAATACTGATGTTTTAAAATACAATGTAGGCCTTTAACTCAAGAAGAAATTGCTCATCGGCGCGAACTTGCCAAACGAAGGCACGCAGAAAAATTGGCAGCAAGTGAAGGGAGGGAGCTCTCAGAAAAGCCCCCAAGTGAAAGTTCACCTGAAGTGTCTGGAAACGCTGGTGATACCAAAGGTGTGTGGTACCTTCATACCTGTTTTTCTAGGAAAATGTTTAATAGTAATGTCTTGGCATTGCCAAGGGGCACTTGACAAATCCACGTTGCGAGTCATCCACGTGCCAATCCAGAGTGCACCACATGGAACTGAACAAATGGTGAGGAGGAATTTGAAAGAAAGCTGACAGTTCCTTAATGGTGAAATAGTGTCACAGATTGATCTTCCTTGGCCTGAGAATGTGCTTCATCTCAGTACTTTGAGTCAGTGAAGGGAGCTGATGCTTCAAGGAGATGCTCTGCTAAAACCTGAGTGACTTTCAATGCCAAACGGCCAAAATTGGTACAAAAACAGGGTGTGAACAGCAGGACTGGATTATGGGTAACAGTTGTGGGGGCTCGTTCTTTTCTCCCAAGTAACAAGTGATAGCACAAGAGGAAGTGTCCACAGGTCATGCCAGGGATGGTTTAGAAGAAAAATTTCTTGACCAGAACCCTAAAGCATTAGAAGAGGCTACCCAGGGAAGTCACTGAGTCACTGTCCCTGGGGATATTTAAAACATGTTCTTTAAAATTGAAGAACATGGGTTTGTGGTGGACTTGGCTGTGCTGGGTTGGACTTCAGGTTCTTAAAGGTCTGTTTTATCTGGAACAATTCTGTGATTCGCCACATGTGGCAATATAATATATAATTTTTTTTTTTTTTCTCCAGATGATGAGACAGAAAGTGGTTTTATTCTTAATGTATTTTTTCTGACCGATTAGGTGAAGAGCAACAGCTCACTGGTCAAGAAGACACCATGATCTCAAAGACACTGAAGCAGGAAGCAGACAAGGAGTATTTCATTGCTTTTGCCAGAGTGTTCAGTGGCGTGGTGAAAAGAGGGCAAAAAATCTTTGTTTTAGGACCAAAATATGATCCCGCTGAGTCTTTGCATAAGGTAAGAGGTGACTGAGAACTGTTGCAAAAACTTGGAATTATTTTGAAACATTGATGATTTAACTTACTCCATGTGTCTCCTCCCTCAAAAGAGATAAAAAAGCTGAAGTGAATAATTCCAAAAAGTATCAAAGCAATCTAGGTAATGTTCTAATAGTTGATTGTGTCTGTAAACTCATTACAAACTGTAACATTTCTAAAGTAGTTTTAAGAACAGTGTCGTATTAGCTAACCATAAATCCACTATGTGTGTATATGTTGTTAAAAAAAAAAAAGGAAAAAGCCTTTCTTTTAGGGAACAGAAAGTACGCAATAGTGTTGGAAAAAACTGGTGTTAAATTCAGACCAAAGAAGCTCATTGCTTTTGAATTTTCTTCAAAACATTTGTTTTTTAGTGATAATGAAAACGAGGTTTTCAGAAGTAGCACACCCCTAAAATTTGCCAAAGAAAGCACTATTTTTTGATCTTCTTGGTAACATTCATGTGTTTGCCTCTAGTCCGGATTTTTGGGGGTGTATGTTGGTTTCTAAGGTTTGAGATGGAAATGCTTTAGATTGCATTTTTTCACTTTGGATTGCAAGGAGGTTTTGTGGAAGAAGTTTTTATCAGAGCTAAGTGAAAGATATCCAAATGCTGATTTTTGTGCACTTTGTAGCTGTCATCCCAGTGCTCTGCCACAGATGATCTGCCAGCAGTCCCTCATATGACATGCTGCACTTTGGAGAACCTCTACTTACTTATGGGAAGAGAGCTTGAAGATCTTGAGGAAGTACCTGCAGGAAATGTCCTGGGTAAGAACTAGGATTTAATTTTCTGGGGCCTGAATCCTTGTCGTCCAAAATACACTGAAATTGGTTTGATGTGATTAATAAGCAAGAAAACTTAAATCCATGAATATTTTTAAGCATGTTGTATGTGCAAAAAAGGAAGGCAGTCTAATTAAATTGGGATTTCTGTACACTTTGAATAGGAGAAAAGTAGGGATTACATTAGCCTGTTATCTTCAGGTTGGATGATTGCCAGGTAAGCGTTGCTGCCAGGAATTGCCAAAGGCAGTAGTAAATTCTCATATTTCATAGATTGCAAGGATTATTTATAATATTTTCCCAACAGTGGAAATTCTTTAATGTGACTTTCCTAGTGATGTGGATGAGTGTAGTTTTATTTATGGGTCTGTTTGAACCCTGGTGCTAAAAATTACTTCTTTTATGACTGTGGCAATTTTTTCACTTTCTCCATGGACAGAGTTGTAAAAGTCAACCTAATCATTAAGTTATGCTCCTTTGTGCCAGGTTCTGAGTTGCTTTGCTTTAGAATGAGTACTGCCTGATTTTTAGAAATTTATTGTGTATATACATAGTAAATGAAAAATAGGAGTACTCTGTAAGGGTTGAAATTTTTAAATTTAGGCAGCTAACCATGCTTTGTCTGTTTTACCATGGGCCTAGCGTTCAGAACATAAGCAGCTGAATTACTTTTACTTGGAAGTTTGAGATTTTAAAATTGTGAATTATGTCTTACTGTAGTCTGACTGTAGTTGACCATTTGCAATACGAAAATGGTGTGTGTGCCTGAGTGTGTGTGTATAACTGTGTGAATGTGTGAGAATGTATTAAGTATATGTCTGTTTACTTCAAAAAAATGATTAAGAGTTGGGAAAAAATAGAGGAACCCATCCCAAAACACTTTGCAGTAAAAATGAAAGGATATGGTCTTTCAAGTGCATAGCAAACAGTAAATACTCCTGGAGCTGCCTCCAGGAGTAAAAAAAATATATTGTGAGGATTTTGTTATGTCATAAGTCTTAAGAGTTGGACAGAGTTTTAAGAAAGGCTTTTGTAACCATCAAATTCTATCAGATTTGTTGGTGGTCTAGTGCTGAAGGCTGCTCTTCAGTGGAATCTAACTTTTCCCTAAAGAAAAGCAGTTTACTTGAGTAATAGAAGTTGTTAATGGTCATATTTAGAAGAATTTATTAGAATTTTAAGATCAGAATTCACAGTCAATCTTAGCCAGATTATTTTTGGTATTTCATCTTATATCATCACGTCATTGTAAAGTGATCACACAAAGCAAGTCTTCATTTTTACCTGAAGCGTATAAGCTCAAGTCTGTACATTGGGTTTTTACATCTAATATCATTTTAAAGATTTTTTTTTTTTTTAGACTAAAAATCCTAAATGCCTTTCCTTTGTGTCTCCCATTTCCCTGTAAGGCTGCACTGTTAATTTACATAAATTCAATAAGCCGTGTAATGACTTGATGATGATTTATCGCATTCAGAGAAAAATGCAAGGCATTGATATGAAAGGAATGTGTAACAATGGTGATGCAAGACTTTGATTATTCCAGTTAGCAACAGTGATTTCTATTTGTAAGGCCATTTGTCTTCCAGCTTTAGTGCACACAGCAGTGATTTCTCTCCAGCCATATAAGGAAATTGCTTGTGGATTATCCAGTAAATTAAGGAAGCTTTTCTGAAAGCTCTGTGGTTTCACTCTGTATAATTAAGTTATTGCCATAAGGAATACACAGTTAATCATGCCTATTTCTACTTTAAGACTGATATAGATTTTTTTCTGATTTTTTTATGAGGGTTTGGGGTTTTTTGTTATTATTTATATGTTGTTTTTAACAAGGGAGGATCTGCTTGGTCAAAGTAAGCAGCCTTTTTATCCTTCATTCTGGCTTATGCAAAGGTTTAGTGATGAAAGATAAAGCTTGATACAGAGGTGGTTTTACTGAAGATGGGAATATTTAATCCCTTATTCCTTCTGCTCAATTAATATTTCCTTAAAATACTACTCTCCTTTTAATTGCTGAAAATCTGAGGTTGCAAAACACCCTAAGCGGAAAGGGCCGTGAAGCACAGTGTGTTTGAACTGCAAAGCTGTGACAAACAGAAGGCAAGAACATCAAGCTGGAAAGAGATACTATGTCCTTGTCTAATATGTGTAGCCATTCTGGAAACTTTGGGAAGTTATTTTCTGGGATTATTTTGAGTTCCTGGAAGTTAGCAGAGACAAAATATTTTGCATTGGTTAATTTGTGTTGCAAGTTTGCAGCTGACTGTTTTGTCAAAAAGCTTTAAGAAGTATGTAATTTTCAAGTAATATGGCAAGTACAAAATAGAGCAGTTTCCATATAACTGTTCTAATTCAGAATTATTCTTTGCAAACTTGTGACTACTGTGAGTTTTTGTAGGCCTTGAGTAGGAGCTGAAATATGATTGAAAACTCACTACTGTGAGTTTTTGTAGGCCTTGAGTAGGAGCTGAAATATGATTGAAAACAAAAAGTTTTTGGGGACCAATGGTAATAAAGTCTTTGTTATAAATCTTATTCTAAAAATTATTTGTCAGACTATTCTATGAAAATAATAAAATCCTTGTCTTAGGCAAATACACCCAGTTTGCAGAATCTGTAATTTAGAAGGACTGTTGTTTTTTTCTGAGAACTAAAAAGGAGTATGTCAACAAAGTGCCCTCTGAGAAAAGTACTCTTACTTTTGATCTTTTTATTTGTCACCTTTTTCCCCACCAGCACCTCTGTGAGATGTCCTGTGCCAACAGACAGGATATTTTACTTTTTAACTGGCACTGCAAGGCTGTGCTTTGTACTCCTTTGAATGAACAGAGACCTTGCAGGAGGAGAATTTAGTTACTAGAACAGCAGATAAGGCTATACCAGATCAGGCATGTGCCCTCGGGTTCCAGATGGCACTTGTATTGAGTTGAAACTGCTGAATGAAAAACATGATAGTCATTGGAATGGGCCGTGAAGGTATCTTCAGGCTTAATTGGGAAAAATGTTGAAGTACTGGTCCAAAAATCAATCATGTGCCTTGGTGCACTGTTTCAGGAATGGCTCCTTCTCCTCTCATATCACATGCCTTTCCAAGGTGCGCAGCTGCTGAATTTGAACCTCCCTGTGGGCATCAGCTCTGAGAGTTCTGGGAGTGAGACCCTGCTCTTGCCAGTGGTCCACCTGCATGTCCTGATTGCAGTGCTGGCTGTCTGTGCGCTCTGTCCTGACTTCAGGGCCATGTCAGCTTCTGTGCCAGCTTCACTTGGGCTGAGGCCTTGTTATCTTAACAGAAACAGTGTTCTGCTCTGTAAATTCTAACTTGGTGTACCAGAACCGTGCTTAAATTCCAAATACAGGAATGCTCTGTACTTGCAGACATTAAATGTGACAATTATATGTGCCATCCAAATCCCTATCTCAGAATAATTGATTTTTGATTCCAAGACATCTCAGTGCTCCTTTTTAGAAAACTGCCTGAATACCTATTGGAAAGTCTAATATCATAGACCTTGGACACAGTATGTGCTCCTTTGACAATACTGCCCTTCTTGAACTTTTAGGAAAGAAATGGTACATAAATGTTACATTCCAAAGCCTGCTTGAGTGATGTATGGTCTTAGTGGCACTAAAATTAACACTTGCCTTGGTTTCCATAATATCATCTGTGCAAATAGCAAGTTGCTCTAACCCATGCTCCTTAAAGGCTTGTCCTTCTTTCCTGCAGCAAAAATATAACAGAGAAAGGCGCTCTTGGTGTAGACAAGCATCTGGCTATCCAGAGGTTTTAGCTTCTTTAGTTTGGTGAGTGTTATAGTAGCTTAGGTTCTTGCTGGGACACTTCCCTTGGGAATATCAGTAGCACTGGAGGTTCCTGCTGCCATGCTGACATCTGTATTTGACAGGAGGTGGGCCCTGGCTGTAGTGTGAAATCCATTGGTCTTTAATTTGATTATCATAGCTCTTCTTACTAATGCTTGGTTTCTCTTCTAAAAAGGAAAATTAGAAATGCTTCAATTAGAATACATTAATTGATTTAGTTTGGATGTTGTATGTAAGACCTTCTGTTTGCTAAGTAGTATTAAGTACTGTTTAACAAGCTGTAGAGACTGATAATGAAGGTACACATTATCAGTAGAAGTAGAAGAATTAACACTACCATAAACAATTTTTCTTTTTAATTTTTTTTTGTTAATGAAAGTTGTGGAGAAGCAGCACTTACTAGGTCTTTTCATGAAAGAAAAAGATGTTCCTTGTTTACAAAGAGGCAGAACAATAATTTAAATTGAAACAGTGTTGAAAGCTCCACAAAGGAGATTATTATATGCAAGTTTTAAACTATTTCAATTCTGTTGCTATGTTAAGACTATTTAGTCTAAATTAAAACTCTGTCTCACACCAGTAAGTGTTTTGAACTGTTAAGTTTCAATTATGGGGAATGCAAGAAGATGCAATGGTTGATTTGCTTGTTCCCATGCAAGAATCTCTCTTCCTTCACGTATAGAAGTACATTTATTTATTTATTTATTTATTTATTTACTTTATTTATTTGCTTAAACCAGTCAAAGAAAAAGTACAATTACAGGAAAAGCATCACTTTGTAACAATTGTTGGGAAATTCTTGTGGTTGACGACTATAAAAAGAACCGAGTGATCCCTGAAGTGACAAAGGAAAAAACATGAGGCAATATGAGGAAAAAGTAATCTGGGCTCATAAGTAAAGATTTAACAAGTGCATGCCCTCCAGATGTACAGAATAATAGCTTCCTTTTTTCTCCCTCCCCCTTTTTTATTTTTCTTGTTGCTGTCCTATAATTGAAAACAAAATGCCTTTTTCTGTTCTCTGCAAAAAAAGGGTTGTTGCGGGTAGCGTAAAAAAGTATTTAAAAATCTGGGAAAAGAGTTAGTGTTTGTTTTGTGATCATATCATGCACAGATGAAGGGTTTTAAATTCCCATACTGGATATTGATTACCATTTCTAAGTAATGTAAACAAGTGCTGATGTAAAAACCAGCACACATTTTTGAAAACACTGGTTTAGGTACTTGTGTAAGAGAATAATCATGTGGGATTTTTTAAGAAATTGTCTCAGTTTCATGTTTGTCCTGAATGAAATTGAAAGATCATTCAGTGATACATTTTTGTTAATTGGAATAAAATTTGTCTCAAGGCATGTTGTGCATGCACACACACGAGTTCAGAATTATTGATCTGTGTGCTGTTTTTTATCCACAAGTACCATAACAATGGACTTGTGTTTGCTAGTGTACAAAACCTAGGTTTTTCTTAGAGCTGCCTATACAACTGTTGAAGTGCTTTTTGTGTCTTGTTGAATACTTGTTAAAAGCAAAGCTTTTCTCTTGCCACTAGATGTGTAGTGCTTTAGTGTAGGGCTCATAGGAGGCTAGATGATTTCCTGAATGTTTTCAAATGCAGTTAGCTATGTGAATATCAAGTGTTCTACCAAATAAGCATTTTGTTTTTTTAACATACTGAATTACATTGTTAAAAGCAGGAATGTGGAAGTCCCTCCTGTTGCCAGCTCACTGCCAGACTTCCTACATGACATACTGTTGTGTACTGTGGTGTTTCCATTTCTAAAATGCTACTTTTCCCATACAGTGTTCTTTCATGTTTTAATTATTTATAAAGCACTTACAGGATTCTTGACATGGGAACAATGTGGCACAGGAAATGTGGGTGATGGTGGATTCATACCTCTGGATTTTTTGGTACTTTTCTGAAGATAGGTGCCATAGAGCTGCAGTAGCATGATGAGCTGGTGTGAAGGAGTACAGCTAACCTCATTACAAGGTGTCTAACAAGCATTTTATTCCTTTAGGACTTCATTGAACAATTTAGGAGCTTTTAATAAGCAGCCTCTGTTAAGAGCAAAGAGCAGCTGCAAGCAGCAATGCCATTTTAAAGGCCCAGAATGGCTTTCTAGGCCTGATGCCAACTAGCAGGCATTACCACCTTCTGTGAGAGCACTAGGAACAGGCCTGCTGTTCACCAGCCCTGCATTTCTGTGCAAACATTTGGTGGGCTAATTTCACTCTCTGAATCAGTAATGTGATTATTTAAAAAAAAAAAAAAATAAATAAAATCGCCAGCTTGAAGTGATTCCAGCTGCAGGGGCTGTCTCATCCCAGCCTGCTGTGGCCGGTGGACGCAGGAGGGCAGTCTTCCTCCAGAATATTGCTGAAATTAGCCCAAAATACTGAATGAAACAAAGAAAACTCGAACCTTTGTCTTCAGTTTTCAAATACTTACAATTTTTATCTCTAACTGCCGTCTTATAACATCTATAAAATAACCTTTTAAGGCTGAAAATAGCATTTTAAACTTGTTTTTAGTAATTCAGCACTGTTGAGGAAAATGTATATAATTGAATAGATTTTGTTGTTGGATGCCATTTAGTCTCCATGGACTGTTGCATTTACCTGACACCATAGTATTTATTTTTCCTACCCCATTATTGTTTTATTAATAGTTAAATTGTTGAAAAAATTGAATATGTTTAAGTTGTTGCTTTGAGCTAAAGACATAATAGTTAATCTGTTGTTTGGCCTCTTTCAGGGATGGAAACTGAAACCATTTTCTTTAACTCTATTTTTGCCACAGTGGAGTTAGTCCCTTTGCAGTTCCTGCTCTTTGCTGTGTGTGCTTCTAGCAAGGCAGGCTGAGAAACTGCTTAGAGGGCAACATAACATGACATAGGGCACAATTAATGAACTAGCACCAAATGAAATTATGAGTGTATTTTCCTGATCATCTGCTGAGAATCTTTTGCCCTGATTGCCTTACCATTTCGAGTGGTTTATTTTGTGGGCTTTAACTTGACAAACTTTATTGCAAAAGAATTAAATGATTCATTACCCTTGTTTTCAAATCAATATCAAGATATCACATGAGAGGAAAAAAATATGCCATGTCTTAGGTCAGAGTTATAGCACTGACATGTGTCTTCATTAACTCAGCTAATATTTTTTTTAAGGATATTTTAATGGTTAAAAGTTTCCTTATAAAGCCCTTTCTGTTTTGTGGTTTTTCAGTGGGTCTTTTTGGTTAAGGGTTTTTTTTGAGAATTTAAATTGCTTTTTGAGTATCTGTATTTTTTCTGTTTTTCTGACTGAAGCTTATTAAGACTATAAAAGGAAATAATAAGTGTAGTAATCATTTCTGAAGAAAAACACTTCTAAATTCTCTAGTGCTTCTGGAATGTTCTCTGCTCTAATTTTCAGGAGTTGATTATGAGATCTTACAAATGTGTTTAGTCTTGCCACTAAAATACAAGGGGTTTTAAAATCGTATTTAAAATTTTGAAGTGTATAAGACTATTTAAGCTAAAGTCAATACATTCATCTACCCAACAATGCCTGTAAATTTGCTCTTGACCCCTGCTGGATTATAATGTCAAGAAAAAGCTAATGATTAAGTTTTTAGGAAAAGGGACTATGCAATGAAATATTGTGGGTTTTTTTAACAACTTTTAGTTTTTATAATCTGTAAAAACTGAGTTTTTGTGTGAATGGAAATCAGATTTCTATCTAATTTCCCAAATGCGAGGCAAGCACTCCTGATTCTTTGGGGTTGGTATGCAGACAGCTACTTGCTGATGCTTGAGGTTTCCCAAATGATACCAGAAGGAAAACTGCCCAGACTTGTCGGTGTTGGTTGTTGCTGCTTGTGTGCCTGTGGGCAGCAGTGGGACTTACAAGAATCAAGACAATTTCATACTACTGCTGCTTGAAGGAGCTCAGAGCACAGCAGGAGGCACATGTTCTGCAGATACTCTATATAAGGATCTAGAAATGGAGTGGGCACAGGGTCTGAGGTGCAGGCAGTTGTCTGTTTATCACCCCAGTGTTTATTGCAAAGCGATTCTTGGCCCTGAGACTTCAAAATTGTCCAATGCCTGTTATCACATTGCTATTCATTGTTCAGAATTCAGGGCCAGTGTTAGGGGGGCCTAACTCCTCTTGTGCCAGAGTGGACAATTGACTTCTGTAGTCACTGCCCCTGGGCAGGTCTTACTCAACCTTTCAGTAGCTAACTGTGGGTTTTAGGTCACAGATACTACTTGGCTTATCTCCAAAATCTCCAAATCTGTGAGTGGTTGGATAGGTGTAATTTTGCAAGTCTCTTTAAAATGAAAAGACAGGGATTTCCCCAGTGTTTCACACTTACTGTCTTTAAGTCAGCATCAGTGTACTATTTTCAGTCTCTCCCTCTATGAAGGTGCTTGTAAAAATAAAGTGGGAATGGTTATCTACAGAAATAGCTGTATTTATTACTTGGCTAATGAAGCTCTTTTTCAATACTGTATGAATAGAAGAAGTTAAAGGAGTTAAAATCATCAGTGTAAAATGGTAAGAGAAATCTTAAGGTGAAGTTTTGAGATTATTTGCTGAGCTCACATATGCAATATTGCATTTGGGATTTTTTACAGCACATGGAGATGCCTCGGTGATCGTTTGGGGAAATGACCTCATGTTTTCATTTGAGGAGCCTGAATGCTATACCTCAGTCTGCTTATAAAAATTGCTTGGAGCATGTCTTTTTTTTCTTTGGTGTGTTGTATTTTTTTAAAGCAAGTATCCTCTTTAAAACTAGAATGTCAGCATTTTTAGTAGGTGTCTGTAGTGTAGGTGTTTGCTCCCTCCTTTCCTCTGGTATGGTTCTACGGGAAACCATCGAACCTGCCTTGATTGGTGGAAAATCTCTGAAGAGACTTTTGTATCCTTTACTAAATGAGGATTTATAATAGGGGAACCACAGTGACTTCAGTTTTGTACTCAAAGTTAGTAGCTTTCCATTTCTAAGAAAATCCTGCCTGATAGTGCAGCTATGAAATGCTTTATCAAGGGTGGGAAACAGTTTGGGACATCAGGGCATTAGAGTAAATGTTCGAGAGGTTCAGCAAACAGGCCTCACTTGAGGAGTTAGTGTTTCAGACTCAGTTTTTAACAGAGGTGTAAATTATCTGGTTTAACAAAGCCTGTATTTAGACTATATAATTGAACCTTTTATCCCCCTGTACAAAATGGCATTGGGCTTTTCTTCTTTCTAAATTAAATATGCTAGAGATTGCCTTTGCAGAAGTTGTTGCTGTAGAGCTGAAACTTTGAGAAACCTGTTGTGAAGGAACATTTCCTTTACTTACTGTGACCATGGGTTTTCTAAGATTCAGACTGAGAACATTCAGTGTCATTTCAGAAATAGGTGGAAAATAATCACTTTAAGCAGAAATGAGTTTGAAAATGCCTTTCTGCATGTAAATTCATGTGTAGTCATTCAGACATGAAAAAGACACCATAAATAAAATCTGTTTAGGAATGTGTCCAATTACCCATGCAGAGAAGAAGTTCTATTCTAAAAGGATTTGGGGTTCTGCAGTGTTATTTATGGCAGATAGATCTCTCTTGCTGCTGTGATGGTGTACAAGAATCAAATCCTGACATCTTTGAAAAGATGTGTGTACTTTTAATCATCTGGCTATTCCTTTGGCAGATAAAGTTCAATTTCTATCAGATGAATTAAGTTGCAGCTTCATTGCCTAAGGTAGTCAATTCATGTACTAAAAGGTAGTTGTGAAATGTAGCCATTTGTCAATATATAGTCATAGTATACCTGGGGGCAGGTAACTAAATAAAATTATAACTGGAATATTGCCTCGTAGGTGTTATTTAGGCTGGACTTTTACTCAAGTGTGCAGTTGCAAAGACACAGAAGGCTGTAAAAAATTACTTTGATTCATAAAGTTATCAATGTGGATAATCATTGCTTATCATAGAGATGTATTTCACATCTGTGTGCACCTCTGTTGCTAACACAGCTTCTCTCTCGCAGGACCTCAAATACAGTCCTGCTTCGTTATCCTTTGCTGTCTCAAACAGGACACTGTTCTTTTCCCAACACAACCCAAATAACTCAAAAAATTGTATTCATGATAGAAAGTATTTTCATTCCTAGTGTTTATCGCTGCTGAAATATACCTTGTGTAACACTCGGGGCAGGGGAAGAGAAACTTGGACCTAGAAATTAGTTTAGTTGTCTCAAAATATTATCCTCTCTGTGCCCTGAAGTGATGGGTAAATAAACATGTTTTTTCTAGGCAGAGTAGGCTTTGTTAGTTACATGTAGTTTGTCACTACTTTTGCATAGTTCTTCACTTCTGAGTGTTTTCTTTTCAATACTTCCTTTTTTCAGCTTTAGTACACCCATAAATGCTCTGTATATGTGTTTTTTAGCAATAAAAATGTAAAATTCTCTTTAATATCTAATCTTCTCTGTTTCTGTGTAATATCTTTTCTAAGGTTCTGCAAAATTGTAAGTCCTTTATGTGAATTTGGTTGAATAAGGCTTTTTCCTGTCTTTATACTTTAAACAAGTAACCTGTGAACAAAGACAGTTCTAAAGAACAAATTTAGTGGTTTTCTGTTTTTCACTGAGTTTCAGTTTCTTGAAACATATGCACAACTGTCTGATAAGGATTATATTTTAATTTGTGTATCAAATATCTCAATATACAAGCCATTTGAGTTATGATTCCTTGACAAATTGGGGTAGTTAGAGAATCGTCATGTAACTTTCCACGTTTCTTTACAAGAACTGGCTATAGGAACCAGTTGACTTGTTTTATCCTTAAGCTGTTTTCTTACTCCCGTTTAATGGCTTTAAACAGCCAGAGGGCACTGTTTTTCATACAATACAAAAAGTGCTGCTATTTCAACTTTGGGTAAAGGTCTCCTATGGATTCACAGTACTGTCAGTGTAATGAAAACTTTGGATTATCGTTTTTTATTGTACGTTTCTTCATGCAGAAAATCTACAAATGTTTTGACTCTAAATTAAATTAATCTCACCGAGTAGTCTGAGAGCCAGAAATATGCAATCAGCATGGTTCCTACTTATTAGCTCAACTTGGAAATTTACAGGTTTCAGAGGCAGTGTAGTGTTAAGTAAAGCCACTGCCATGAAAATGTCTTGTTCAGCTTCTTTTTTTTTTTGACATGTTCTTTGTCCTGAGAAAAGCTACTGTTTTATATGAAAAAGTGCTCCTTTCTGAATGTTTCTTTAACTTTCATGGCTACACTAATTGCCTTCTGCTCAGAGTAATAGCTGGACTGTAGAAAGTAGGCTGGACCTCCCTCAGCTGTTTTTGGAGTGTTAACGTGGCTCTGAAATTGACCCTTTTCCCCTAAGCTCCCCAGCCCAAATCTTACTGTTAACCTCTTGTATTCCCTTTCTAAGCCACCTTTCTCTCTGTAGTTCTGTCTGTTATTCTACCTCTACTTTTGATTTGTATTACCTTCGTTATCCCATGTCAATAAAGTAATAGTTAACTAGTCTAAGCAAATGAAAAAGCTGTTCTTTTAACTGGCATAATTTATGCAAAACCACTAATCTGTGAGGGCAATTTACTTGAATGTGTTCTAAATTCCTGCTGGAGCACTTCCTAATGGTAGCCAGGCCTCTGTGTAAGGGGGAGAGGAGCAGGATACCTGCTCTCACACCTGGTGTGGAGAAGTGTTCTTATTATGTAGTAGCCGTGTTGCCTGTAATACACAGAATCCTTACAATAAATACCATCTATGGTTGTGAAATGCCACTATTTCCACATTTGAACTAGCCACAGAAGCCTTCGTTTTTATGCCTTTGGATGTTTCTGCTTTGTTTCTATCGTCTGTTGTTACCAAAGCTTCTTCAAGGAGTTCAGAAAAAGCAGTGAGGGGTTGCACTGAGGGCACGGGAATCTGAGTGGGGAAGACCAATTTGGAGTCATTTTTGCACATAACCCCACTGAGGGAACGTGATTCACAGAGAATCACAATCCTGTGTTAACAAATGGGAAGGTTAAAAAGTCAGGAGACTGTTAACAAAGGCTGTGTTTTAATGACTTATTTTCTAAATATTTTCCCAAAATTCTGATGTTGTTTCGTGCCTCAGATGAAATTGCAGAAGTGTTGTGAGGATTGTTTGGCCTGTGTCAGGCTGTGAGTCATGGAGCTGGCTTTGTCTGCATTGTGAACTGTGGGGGGGACTTAAGGCAGAGCTATATTTAGGATTATCAACTGATGTCAAACTGTGGAGCACTGCTAAACAACAGTGTTAAAGGGGCAGCTCTGGATAAGTTAGGCTCAAAGTTTAGATTGTTTGTAGCGCTTTTTGATTTAGTAAATAGTTGCAAAAGCTGATATTTACTAGAAGTATTCTGCAGTTTATAAACCGAGCAGTGTAAGTTTCAACACCATTTGTATTTAGCTAGTAAAAACTATTTTAATTTCATTGTCAAACGGTATGCTTTGAAAAGAGCAAGCCTAGATAGTACTTACAGTTTTACATGTTTCAGAATTTGAATGGGTAAGAACATCATGTTTAAAGAATTGTTAAGTTCCAGTCATAGATAGACAAGAAATAATATTTGAAGAGCTGTTAGCATTGAGTTTATGTCTTAAGATGCAGAACACCTGCTCACCTTACTTTGATTGTATTTTGAAATGTTGTCATTAATGCCTGGAACCAAATTTAGATACCTTTTTGCATCTAATTAAGACTAAAAGATGTAGAGTTCTTTTCTAAACTTTCTTGCTCCTTACTACACTACCTAAATCCCTCCAGTGAGGTCTGTTATGTATAGGGGCAAAATTCAAGAGTGATTTTTAAAAATTGAAAGTTCCATTTTCCAAGGCTGCTGCTCTGTCATGACTGTCATGGACTGTAGCTAATGGTTTTTTTTGTGGGGTTTTATATTTGGTAACCTTCCTTTGAGGATGCATATTTTGGTAGATAATTCACCTAATTTGGTGTAGAAAATTTAATATTGCAGTCTTTGCTTCTGGTCCTGTCTGTGTGAAAACAGTGAGATTGCAGTTGGAAAACTGCAGTGAGTGTAAGGACCCCAGCTGTGATGTGAGTCAAAGTTTTTCCAGACAGAATAGAGGTAATTTCTGTCATCCCAATAAATTTGAAGTCGGGAAGTTTTTCTAAGACACCTGATGTTGATTTAAGTGCACTACTATTGTCTTGAATGTAGCCAGACCTGTACAAAGACAATGTACTTGTGAGAAAATAGAAAGTCTTCGCTCTGAGTGTGTAAGTTTTACAGTTGTTTAAGTTAATGTGTGGGACATAAGTCAGTCTATCTGTTACTGACATTTTAAGCTTCAGGGGAATGCCAGCTTTGATACAAGTCTGTTTCAGTGACTAATTGAATTTCTGAAACATAATATTGAGCAATAAATACTCATCCAAAGACTTGATGTTTGCCAAGTGTCATAAATTAAGCTTTGTACAGTATTGAAGTATTGGGTCACCAACTAGTGTGAGTTGCATGGCTGTGAATCTGTTACTGTAAATGAAAATACAACCTGCTGGTAGTTCTTGTTCTATCAGTTATTGCATTTACACAAAGACATTCACGCCCATTCCCCACTTTTACCTTGCTGATGAGAACCAGGCAGTTGAAAGCACACATGATTGAGAAGCTCTCAAAATGGGATGTAAAATGTCTGGAATCCTGATGGTTATGTTTTTCGGAGCATTTGCACAAAAGACTAATTGTTTTGTGACGTTCAAAAAGAAAGTTCTCTGAGCAGTGTTACTAACAAAGCCTGGATTCCTGTGGACTGATGTCCTTAAAATCCTCAGCTCCCCTCTATGCTGCAGTTGTGTCCCAGTTGGCCGCCGGGATGCGCGTGCTGGTCGCCAGGCAGCTGCTTCCAGGCGGGATATATAATGATCGTGTTTTGCCTGCCCTTTCTCCAGTGAGATCACCAATTTTGGTCTCCCTTCGGTACTCAGCCATTGATTTTACATAACTTGTGGAAACTTAATTACACCTGAACCCTCTGCTCTCTTTCGCTGGTGAACTTAGTGGAAGTTGACAACATGTTTAAAAGTTGTTGAGGGGAGCCTGTGTGATTACAGGAGTTGCGTTTACTTTGGAAATGGGACTAAAAACACACTCCATTTTTAACAGCTTCTTTTGTGTCCGCAATCCCATCAGGAAGTATGACATACTGTGTTGAAAGCCTTGCCTCTCAACCAAAAAGAGTCATTTCAGAGCTCAGGCATTTTTAGCAGAAAAGCCTCTCATTTTTAGTAAAAACTGTTTATCTATTTGGAACTCTTCCAAAGTGTTTAAAGCTGATACAGAGCAGTGGCAAACGGCCACGTTACTTCTGTTCAGAAAAGCAGCTGACTTTTTTTTGTGTGTGTGTGTGTGTGTTTTAAGGTTTTGCTTTGTCTTGAAGCAGCAGCCGAGCCACTGCTGTTGCCTGTGGGTGACACTCGATACCTCTTCTGTGGGCTCTGCTGCTTAGGCAGCACAGTGTCAGCCAGCCTGACCTCCTTTGGGAGGGCACAGAGGTGGGCCAGGGAGACTAATTAACTATTTTCACAACCTAGAGGTGTTACCTGCTCCCTCTACATAGGTGACAGAGGGGAAAAAGGTCTCTCAGCTAGTTTTTGGAGATGCTGGTTGGTGTCATCATGCCCTTGGGGTTTCACTAGGACTGATAGGTTGAGTTGCCTGTTCTTGGACAAAATGTCAAAAGCAGCCTCTTAATGTGTTGATAGATAAGAGTGTGCAAATTGGGTGAGAGGGAAAATTGCTTTTTTTTAGATTAGTTTTACTCTGTTTATTGAGTATCCTGAATTGTCTCACAGAGTCTGACAAATGCTGGTGGTGGGGACCCAGAAGTGGGGACAGGCTTGGTTTTTTTAGGGGCAGCTGGCTGTAGGTCATCCCGGCTGTATTTGAGATGGTGTTCTCAGACTGCCTTTTGGGGTGGGCTCTCTTTTCCTTTTATCCTTGAATGCAAATGAATTGATCAGTGGCTGGTGATATTCCTGTAAAAAAGGGAATTAAAACACAGGGTTTTCCAGGTGTGGAGGTTTAAAGCTCCAAGCTCCCTCCCTGGTATCTTTTGTCAGTGTGAGGCTTGTGCCTGTTTGTAGTAAATGAAGACAGCCGTGTTAGGGATGTTCTCAATGGATATAGACTCATGTGATGTAAATAAAATTAAATCTTAACAGTTGTTTTGTTGGGTTTTGGGTTTTGTTACAACAAGGCATTAAAAGTCAAGATTAGTTCTATTTAATACCTTCATTTTAAAATAGAGGAATGTTTTAAAGCCCAGTTTAATGATGTGGTTCTCTGCACTAGTCTTAAGAATTCTCCTACCTTAGGAATGATCTATGTATTTTTTTTCCCATTTTTTTCTTGTGCTAGAGCTAATGGAAGTTAATATGTTGCAATATTTTAGGAAGTCAAAATTATGCAGACTGCAAATTACAGTAATAACTCTCAATGATACATTAACTGAAGTAATCAGAAATTAGGGTGAAAATTACAGTCTTCTTTCCTTTGGGGAAAAAAGGTTTGGGGGATAAGGAGGATAAATAGCATTCCTAACTTTTAGGGGTTTTTTACGTTTTTAAATATACTTGATTTTGGTATGCTTAGTTTACTCAGGTGGACTGTCATTATTTCTTAAAGTGAAGCTGACTTTTAAAATCCATTATTTAAATATAATTTTGTGAAAAAAATAAGAATTACTTTCAATCTGAGGTCAGTATTAATGGCCCCATAGCAGGTTTTCATGTGGCAGCAACTTTTTTTTTTTTTAATTGAGTCCATTTTCTGTTTATTTTTTAACTTGTTTAGCTATTAAACTGGAGCATGTGATAAATAACTTATCAATAACTTCCTAGGTTGCTGATATAACAAGTGTATTTAAGACATCCCTGTTCCCTCTCATGCCATCTGTTTTACACTCATCATGTCAAATAGTCCTAATCTGAGGCATTTGAAAGGTGCTTTATTTGGTTAGAATCCTTCTGATTAATTGTTTCCCAAAATATTATTGGTTGTGTAACTAAAAGGTTTCTTTTAGCTTGAAGTGAAATTTTATATTCTTCTTTATCTGTCTTGAAAATTATTGTATTTAAAGTAAATATCAATTCTGCATAATGCAGACTGAAGCAGTCCATTATTCATGGTGCTTCAGAAGACTCTAAGCCATATTTCCCAAGGCAGCAAAATCAGGCAGCATAAATCACTTATAGACAGATGTGTTGGGAGATGGGGAGGTTGCCTCTAAAAGAGAACATTAGGCATTGGGTCAGGTCTTGGAAAATTGAATTTTAATTAGTTACTTGCTTGTCTTACAAGTTAACAGACTAAATGGTCAATGGCTCAAGCATTTCCCATAGGATATTGTACACATATGGTAATCAGTGTGCTACTTCTGCTTGTGCTATCTGGAATATGCTCATAACTGGTTAGTCTGTATTTGCATTTATCTGATGTATTGAATGATAAAGGCTTACATTCTTCTTTTTAAGTAGTAAAATACAAATCACTTATATTGGGATTCTACAGTTAAACATAAATCAGTACATGGATGGACAAAATTTAATGAGTTTTTCAACTAATTGCCATTGTCTTTTGTGATTGACACTTCTAGTGGCAGATTCTAAATTCCCAGTGTACCTGGGATATGTAATGCAGAATTTGTAGGAATATAATCATGTAGCTTTTCCAATTACAAATATTCCAAGATTTCTACAGATTAAAATTAATTCTTTGCAAGATCAGTGCCTGAAGGCCTCATTAATTTTAACACCGCTTATAATTGATTCTGGGAAGTAACAGATGTTAGTTATATTTTACAATCTTCAGTTTAAGAAAAAAGTGTATACGTGAAGTCTGCCCATTTTCAGGAGACATTACTAAAACTGAAAAAAGCCTAAAATGGCATTTGCTCTTTGCATGGTTTGTAGACTATGCTATAACCAGTCTGATTTATGAAGAAATCATTTGATGTTACTGATCTATTAGCTGAGATTAGTTATTTTGCTCTGTTGAGGGAAGCATTTGGTCAAGAAATTAAAAGAATTAAGTTTTCTATTGTGCTGAAAACCCTAATGAACTTTAGATCTTTGTTCATTTGCATCTTGCCTCCAGTACTCTCATAAAAATTGTAAAGTATTATATGGGGGTTTATGTCTTCCCATTGACTAATTAGAAATAAATATTGAACTTTGCTACATGTTGGAGTAGAAAGGCTTTGCTTCCATCTCCTTTCTTTTAATATTAAACAGTTTTTGTGCTCAGGTGGATAGAGCACAAATAATTCTGTGCTTCCCTTCTCAGCCTCAGGCTGCTGCCTCCCTCTCCTTTCTGAACATCCACACCTTTCAATGTAGGTGAAATATTTGGAAAAAAGTTGAAATAAATCAAGAAGTGATTGTTTAGATTAATACTCCAGTATCTGTTCTCTTCATGATCCTGTAACACGTCATCCTCTTTTAATGGATATCCAGAACTGAGTATGTGTGCACAGCTAATGTTTTGATGGTGGTCCTGCAAAAGATTGTTCTACATTTTTCTAATGTATCTAGGCACAGAACTTGGTTTTAAGTAACTTTCTCTCCTTTTTAAAGACCAAAATAGCAATAGGTGTCATTGCTAGATGACTGCTGGAAATGTCTTTTTCTTCCTTAGCTTGAGGAAAGAAATTTGGATCTATTGGTATATATTCCTTTTGCAAATTGAGATATTCATATCAGGCCTAAGTCTAAAGTATTTTATCAAACAATTGTTTTCTTGAGTTTTGTTGATGGATAAGGGTTTTGTTCTTGTTGTTGGGTTTTGGGGGTTTTGGTGTTTCGTGCTTTTTTTGTTTAATAGTTGTCTCACTTTACCAGTTGGAGCTAGCAGTAGGTGGCCAGCATGTGTGAACAGTGCAGGGAGGCTTCCAGAGCTACACCTGAAACATTTCTCATCTTCACAGAAAGATACCTAGAGGCTTCAGAGAGTGTTGCTGAAGCGATGTAGACTAGAAGACAAGAGGATTGCTGGGCAATTCTTTTCCCTGCATAGGATGCTCCATAAGAATTCAGCTGATTTGTTTTCCAGTACAACATGCAATTTCTTTTTTTTTTTTTTTTATAAAAGCACATTTACTAAATAAAACCCCTGAACAATAAATCAGCATTTCAGAACACTTGTAGATTATCGGAGTAAATATGTTGAAAAAACTATTCCTAAATTCCATTTGTTTGGCACAGCAGCCGTTCTGAACCAGCGCTGAAGTTCTGGTAGTAATTTTTTTAAAAATTGAGTAAATTCAGATGTGTTGCTGTCGGGTCAAATTAAAATAATTTATTTTGAGCAATTATAAATTGAAAATTTGGTTTGTGTTTCAGAAACCCTTGCAGAGTTTTGTATGGCTCTAAATGCTTCCCACATGCAGTAATGGAAGCATTAATTTGACATACAGGCTGTAACTGAAGTGGGTTCCAGTGCCTGTGTGGCCACGTTGCACAAAGATCTATCTACGTATTTATTGTTGTTCCGTACCACTGCTTTCAAGTGATGTCAAGTTGAGCTGGTGTGTGGAAAGAAATTTTAATGTGTGGGTTCAGGAAAATGTATTACATATATACTAGTGAGGACAGCTACAGACCATTTTACAAAACCACAAAAGGTGCTGCTCAGTGCCTTTATCAAGAATGCTTTACAGTTAAAAGGTTAAAGTCGCTTTATTTGGAGTAAAGATTTTTTTCCTTTTTTTTCTGTGGAGCTACAAGTGCACTGAATTCATAATACATAAAGATGGATGGGGACCTGTGACAGGTCTTAGGTATGAAATTCCTAGGTTTCTGTGCTAAAATGACACTTAAACATAAATATTGAAAAGTTTGGATAATTTTCTTTAGTCTTGAGCTGCAAAAATTAGTGTGGCACGATAAATTAAATAATAGTGTAGCGTAAGAAAAACATGATTATTTGAAATACTTTCATCTTCTATAGTTATTGGTCTCATTAAGCAGCTTAAGGAAATCAATATTTCATCTTGACTACAAGAGTTTGTAAATCCAGATTTGGAATGTAAACTGATTTTGGTTTAATTCTGTTTACTTTAGGGTGAGTCTGTATTTTAGCAAGCAAATTTCTGACTCACCTTTGATGTCAGCTTTGTCAGAGACTGAGTGCAGGTAGATCTCAAGCCATAAATTTAACATTTGAAGGATGTTAGTGTTTAATGTAAAGGGTTTTTTTTATAGTTTCCTTGAAATTGTTTGTAGTCTTGTCTGAAAAAGTACAGGAATGTTCATAATTAGAATTGTCAGCTCAATCAGCACTTAGGAAATGTGTGTTATCATGCAGTCTAAGGGCCTAATGAAATATATGGTATTTTTTCCCCAAAGACACTCAGCAGAAGATAAATGATTCTTGTTTACTCATTATATGGGTTTGCAGTCCTTCTAGAAACTATAATCTAGTAATAGGATATTTTAGTGGAACATGCCATTAGGCCATATTCTTGCTCTCCTTGCAGCTCTGAAAGCAGACAGCTTTGTTCTTTGAACTGCTGGTTTTCCTGAAAGAACTCAGTGGGGTGCTCAAGCACTTTTTCATCTTTCACTTCTTGAAGATTCAGTAGTGAAGTACTGAGTTGCTTCTTGTGTCACTTATTGCATTCAGTGTCTTACCACAATTGTGGCTCTTGGAAAGAGCCACATTAGTAGCATTATTAGTAATATGGCTGAGTTTACTCTCATCTGATCAGAAAGTTGGGCTCAATTTTCCCTCCAACTGTTGTGATCCAAAAAGTAACATTTTATAATAAAATTACACCTGAACACCTTCGTATTGAGAAACTGACTTCATGTTAATCTCCAGTGCATACTCAGGTAGAACTTGTATTTTTGAAACTTAGGAAGAAACTGGGACAAATGGTTATACAGTCTGTTGGTAATTTTTAGAGATTTAGCTCAAGAAAAAAATTGGGAAAATGGAAAATGAAAATGATGAATTAACTTTTCTGTAAAATGACTGAAACTGAGAGCAGCTGAAACCATGCACATACCCTACAATATCATCTTCCATACAAGCAGTTTCACTTGCCTCAGAAACAAGTAAGAATTGAGGGTGCACAATTAGAGATGAGGAGGCTCACCAGCCATCTGTGCTAACATGTGGTGTGTATTATGGAAAAAGGTGATGAAATCCCAGCTAGAATATGGTCTGTGTCTTGATTCCCTTCTCCTCCTGAAACAGTTTCTGATATAGAAAGGTCAAATTCTGCCCTCAGATGTCTCTCTGCAGCGCCCATGAGACACAAGAGAAACATACATAAAATCTGAGGTGATGAATGTATAACGGAAGTTATTCTTAAGCTGTATTATTCTTAATCTTTTGTAGTCTTAAGCTAGATACTGGGAAAATGAGAATTATTTGCATAGATTTGAGGAAGATTGATGATTGATATGGAAGCATTTTCCCTCATTTTTTTTTTTATTTTAATATTTGGCAAATACAGTTTGTTCTTCTGTTTTAGTCGGCCTTTAGTCTGTTTGCCTCAAGAATGAACTGGAAACATCTAGAGCAAATCATACTTTTAAGGTGGATTTGTGAATTTGTTTTCTCATACATATTTTTTTTAAATCACCTTTTAAAGATACTTCTTTTAAAATGTCTCTCACAGGGCAGAATAAAAGTGTTTGTATTACTGCTCAAAGAAAATTACAGAGGTGTCATTGTGTTTGTACAGTCCTGTTGAAACAACAGGCACATGCTTACTTTGAGATTTCAGATTGTGTAGATTTACAAAAGTTTGTATCACACCTACATAATTCATATGTATTATGAATTATGTAGGAGTTTGCATGGTCTTCACTGGTAAAATAATGAAGTTCATGGAGCATTTAAACCAGGAGGCTTTACATATTGTAAGGTCCTAATCTTTCTAAGGAGGTATCATTGATAAGATATGATAGCTTTCAGTGGAGACAGAGCCTTACTGGGAAGATCAGCATTAGCTTTCTTCTTTGCTTAGCTCCTTACTGTGTTAGTCCAAAGGTTGACAAGTCTCCATTCCAGAGCAGCCCAGGATTCTTAAGTGGTGATATCATCAGTGAGAGAAGATAAAGATCGACTGAACTAATGTGCTGAGGCTAGTAACAATGTGGCAGAAGTTAAAATTTAAACAGCTTTCATTCTTCTTTGTTTGATTTTTCAAACTGCAAACTAAATTATTCCCTTATCTGATTGAAAAACTTTAGCATGGTGGTGGTGTCTGCTTCATTTTTTTGCAGCTTGAAAGAACATTAAATGCCTAAATCTTTCTACATCAAGAGAAACTAATTACCTTGAAGTTGATCTGTTATGTGTTCAGATCTTTATAGCTGAATTGAGCTGGAAAAGCATACTTTAAAGGCAGCAAAATTATTGTGTAAGGTGTAGTGGTTACCAGCAAGACATAGAAGTGAAAAGTAAATTGAGACTTGTCTTAAAACTCCTACTCCTTTTGAAAATTTCAGTCATGATGTTCTTATCTCTTTTTACCATTTAGCTTCTATCATATGCTAATATCTGGTGGTACAGGTAGGTATATACTTGATTTAGTATTCTTATCTTCTAGGGCAAGTCAGAGAAGAGACTCAATAAAAGAAGAACCTTTGTAAATCTCATATTTCACCATCTGTGTAATAATTCTCCCTGAACATTATTTGGTCTACTTTTAAAAGCACAAACCACCAACTTCTGAAGGTCTTACTTAGCATTATCTCACAGCCTTTTATTAAGGTTTAATTTTGGAGTGATTTTTCTAAGACCTTTCAAGTAACACATTGAGATCTGTGATCTCAAATACTGTGTGCAAATTTCAGTGGTCTGGACAATAGCTAAGTTTAAAATTTATGTATCATCATAATTAGTAGAATTCTTCCATTGAAATGTCATGTGGTACTTTGGAATGTTAGGTTACCTCTTCCTCTAAAATAATTCAGAAAACATGTGAGCAGTTACTTAGTAATCACATTATGCAAAAAGAGTATCCAAGAACCTTTAGATTTTTTCCAACATTAGTTACTTAGAATTTTAAAATTAAATAGATTCAACATGGCTGGACACTGCTCTGATTTAGCTAACACACTTCAGCAATTAAAACACTCAGGTTGTAAACCTAACAGATTTTCATGAAAACTGACAAAGTTTTTTCTTTTAAGTGTGTTACTGATGCCAGACACTTACATTTCATGTATTTTTACCTTCAAATGTGAAACAGAAGAGCAAAAAGCTTCCATTTTTCTTTATGACAGTAAGAGTACAGGAACGTGTTAAGAAAAGAGTGAGTCTATCTGAAGTAAGATTTGCTAACTTTATTTCTCTGTTTCACATTACACTGTGTAAAGAAGCTGTTCACCTCCCATTCTAAATCATTTTCATTTTACCAGCTGGAGAAGATCAGAATAAAATGGACCCATCCCTTTTCTCAGTCCCTGGTGGTGATGATGATCCAGCATTTGTTTTTCATTCAAACCACATGTTGAATAAGTGAAAAAGAGGAAATACATGCTGGTCATAGGTCAGGTGCAACACAGAGTTTATACAGATTTATTTTCTTTGTAGCATCTGCAATCCTGCATTTAAAGCCATTGAATGTTGTTCTACTTCCAGTTATTTTGAGGCAGGTTTTCTTATATAATGACATTTTGGGTTTCAGATTACCCTGCTGGCCAGGCATCCAGCCTCCAGAGCTGGAGGAGCAGCCTGATTGTGCAGATGAAACTGCAGCAGACTGGCTCTCCAGAACTCAAACTCTTGCATGATCTCATAGGGTGGAAGCTGACCCTCTTTGTTTCTGGCCTCAAATGAAGAAAGCTAAGCCAAAAAAAAAAAAAAAAAAAAAAAAAAAACCAAAAAAAAAAAAAAAAAAAAAAAAAACAAAAAAAAAACCAAAAAAAAAAAAACATGGAAAAATATTAAGCTGATAATGGGGAATTGGGGTGAAGAACTCCTTGGGCATGTAGGAGAGAGTAAGGAGGAAGAAGCACAAATGTACTAAAGTCTACAATGTGAATTTAATTTTTAAGCAGATATAGATTATGAGCTGAAGGTTTCAGTTTTCTCCTAGCATTACAAGTTACATGTTCATTTAATTTATACTCCATTAGAACTGCAACGCTCATTGCTTATGATTGAAGGAGCATCAGGAGAAGTGATTATATAAATTGATATCAGCTTTATTTGTTGTCTTTATTATTCACACACTTCTAGTCTTGTTTTAATAGCTTTGACTAAATTATGAATGATGTACAGTTGGTTAGGAATTTGAAGGCAATAATTTCACATTCTCTTAAATGTGCCAGCCAGCCAAAACTCAGTATGCATTTACTGCAGCTATTTTACAGATTTATAGCTAATATTTTTTCTATATATTTTCTTATCACTACAATTTATCACTACTTTTCTTCAACTTGTCAGCATTATAATGTATATCGAATGAGAATTAATAGCTTACCATGGGATGAATTCATTTTTACAAGAATCAAGTTGGAAAAAAAGTGAATCCCAAATGGGCATGAGGGGGTGGGAAGAAAAAAAAGCCTTCTTCACAATAATAATAATAATAATAATAATAATGAAGCGCTGGAGGAGGTTGCCAGCAGAGGCTGTGCAGTCTCTACTGTGAAATGTGTTTAAACCTTGAGTGGAAATGGTCCTGAAACTTGATCTAATTGTGAAGTTTGCCCTGCTTTGGCCTGGATGTTGGACAAGATGACCATTGCAGGCCTCATGCAGTCTAAATTTTTCTAAATTTAAACCACCAGAATTAAGTCTGAGCTGTACAAAGGCTTGGACGTATTAGAAGGGAAAAAAGTCCTCATGTCGTTTCTATTCTTCAGAGCTATAAACATGCCTTTTAAAGTACTGAGGGAATGCAATGGGAACTGTGAGACTAAATATCAAATGTCACACCAGAGTCTTAAGAACCCAGTTTATGGACAAGTATCTTAACAGATACTTTATATGAGCAGTGAGGAACTCTTGAATCCTCCGTTTGTAATTAGAATGATTTCACCTTTTTTAACTTGATGATGATGTTTTTTGTCTCATTTAGTATGACAGTTTGTGATTTTTTTGTTGTTGTTGTTTTGCCTTTTTCTTCCCCCAATTTCTATTAGGAATAGGAGGCCTGCAAGATTTTGTGCTGAAGTCTGCAACACTGTCAACATCACCTGCTTGTCCACCATTTACACCTCTCAACTTCGAAGCTACCCCGATTGTGCGAGTAGCTGTTGAACCAAAACATCCAAGTAAGCTTCAAGGAGAGGGGGTGGTAACACCAGCTCAGAGTGGCAGCAGTGCAGCTTCCAGCCCTCAGAAATTTGGCTAGTTTATGAGCTAGCCACTGAATCAGAGACTTGCCCAATATAAGATAAGCATGTAGGTTGCCAGGAGGGCAGTGTGAGTTGCTCCAGCTGCCTCACTCTTGGCTCAGTAGGTGAGGAGATGCAGGAGAAGTTGTTGTGCCCTTTTATGACAGCTGTTCACCAGTCAGACACTACATGGGCTAACAGTTCAGTGTTCCTTTACTCTGAAGCTGAGCAGATCTGTGGGTGCTCCACGTCTGCTGCTGTTCTTTTATGTGTGTCGTTAAGCTTGTTCTGCAGATCTGCAGCCTCCTGCTTCTCCTTGATTCCCCCACCCCACTTCCTGCAAAACAGAGTGGGATACCTCTGGCTTTCTTTGAATTTCAGCCCAATTTCCATTTGTTGTTGTAATGTTGGTAGAACCAAAATAACTGGCTTTATGTTCAGTTGCAAAATACTCTAAGATTACATGTTTTTTTTAGAGAACTACTGGACAGCTTGGCAGCTATTTGTTTCATGTGTTTGAGTAACAGATAATCATATATTGTACATCCTACATTTGTTAAAGCAGTTTTGAAAGTGTAGTATTAAGTTGAGTGTAGTATTAAGTTCAAAATATTAAGGGAATGTAATTCTAGAACTACTGACCAGTTTGGGGGTATCTTTTGTTCCTTAAGAAATGAAGCTGGATCATTCTTGCACCATTACTTAGTTTCTTCTCCTCGGTAAATTGAGTTTATGATCTGAACTAAATCTTATAGGGGGACAGAAGACAGAACTTAATCTTTTAGAAGCCTGAAAGGTGGTTTTATGTGCAGAAGTTTCCTGAAAATCCACCGTTGCCTGCAATAACAGGAAGACAAGCAAAGTGTGGCCATTGCAGTTGCCCAGAGAGCTGTGTGTAGTCTTGAGGCAGCCCTCACACATTGTCACGTGTTTGCATTGCACTGCCACATCAGACTGCCTCAAAACTGCATCTGCTTATGTGGAAAAATGACTCATATAAATTATTTCCCTATGTACATTTTACAAAATTACTGCATGTCTTCATACTCATGTCAAAATCTTTCTATATGATTGCCATAAGCTCCAAAAGGGATTTAAAAAAAAAAAAAAAAGTCCTCATCACTCTGAGTTAAATGCAGAGGCATACTTGAAAGCCTTTTTTCAACTGTTGGCCATGTGAAATAACACTGCAGTTTTCCCACTTTTCATTTGTTTTTTGTTTGTTTTCCAAGGATACTTTTCTATTACATCCTTACAAGCTCAGCAGTAAATAAACAATATCATATTTCTTTTAATAGTTTCCAAGTGAATGACAAGTTTAATGTCACTCTTCCTTCTGAATATGAATATACATTCCTGGAAACCCCTGGGGTATTCTCTACTGCGTCTGTAAAATAAAAAAAGAATTCATAATTAATTTCTTTAAATTGTGTTCATTATGAAAGGCTGCTGACATGAGGTGTTTATGCATAGCTTTGATGTAATCTAGCCAAATTTGACTCAGCTGTGCTTGTTCATTCTCCATTAACTTTAAGACAGCTCTTTTAAACACCTTCATTTTAGGAGCAGCTGTGATTTATTTCACTGAAAAGCTCTCACTTTCCTGATTTCTCCTCTTTTTAGATTTTAATTACTTTAAAGCTTTCTAGTGGCTTACAGCTACTTCAGAATCCTTCCTGTGTTTTATTTGCAGTTATGGCTTCTAAGTAATCCATATGGAATACTTTTATTTTGGTAAAGTTAATGTTATTATTTATGCATTCAGAGCATTTTAAACATTAGCAATTTAGAAGTTGCTACACTTAGTTATGAAAGATTGCAAGGAAATGAAACTATTTACTCAAAGATGGCTTTAAAAAGTTGTAATAGATAAGAAAGGTTATAATTTGATAATTTGTGAAAATGAGGAGTGAAGTTCTGAATTTTTTAATCACTTCATTTCGATAAAATCCAGGGTTTTTATTGGGTGTAAGCTGTTCATGAGCTGTATCTGAATTGTGTAAAGGAAGCAGCATAGCGTAGCCGTAGTCAATAGGTGACTTGTTCTACTGAACCTGCTGTAAAGCTGTGCAAACAAAAAATGTGCAATCCGTTAAGTGTGGTGTTAGATGGGTATAATTCTATGATGTGAATTTTCTCATCAGTACATAAATTGTTGGTGACAAATTCTGAGTGCAGCTTATGTTTTCAGTTGTTGCTCTTAAACCACGCTGCTCTGTCTGACTCATAAGCAGAAAATTGCCCACTGAAAGTTTTTGCGTATTCCTAGAATACCTATTTGTGTTCAGGCTTCCATAAAAATAAGTATTACTAGTTCTCAGTTTGTCTATCCTATTTTGAGTATTTCTTTCCCAGTATTCCTTTGTTAATAATACCCTGTTTTGCCAGGTGATATGCCTCAGCTGGTCAGAGGGATGAAGCTTTTAAACCAAGCTGATCCATGTGTGCAAGTTTTAATCCAGGAGACAGGAGAACATGTGCTGGTGACAGCAGGAGAAGTTCATCTTCAGCGCTGCTTGGATGACCTGAAAGAAAGGTTAGAGGGGCAAGGAGGAAGAAATATTTTTAGTTCAGTAGGTGTCTGTTGTATTTCTCTGTCACATGAATATCTTTGATTTATATTCTGGTAAAATAGAGCTTTATCCACAAAGAGTTTTTACCACTGAGTCATAAATGTACCTTTTTATAGCTATAAAATTATCTGCAGTTGGGCAGAAGCCACTAGCTTATCACTTCTATACATCTAACAAACACTTGGGGCACTTTCTAGAAATTACAAATTGCAGTACTTTTAGGAGTCTAATTAAGAATGTAATGTGGCATTTGTACAAAATAAAAACTGAGGGGAATCATGTCTTATAAATGAACTCTGAAAAATTACAAAGCAGTAAGACCAAAATTGTATGTGTACACTCTATCCTGTGCATTTTCTCATTGACTTTTTTTTTCAAATGTTAATCTGTTCTCATTCATGAGTAGTATTTTTTACAAGCACACATGCATATATTTAGTGTCTTCTAATGTTTCTTCAAATGGCAGAAGAACAGATGTCTGAAACAATCCCTTCCTGTAACTTCATTTACTAAAACTTTTCTGGTACTTCTGCCACATACATTTACTGGCATTTTCTTTCTAAACCAAAGAGCAAACCTGATGAATGGTTGAATGTTTGCCTTCCTGTACCCATACTCATTTCAGTTAATATCAGAGAACTGTAATTTCTTATGAAAATTGGACTTGATCGTTTGTAAAACTGGATGTATGTTTTAATGGTTATTCTCATTACAACTTAGTGCAAGGTATTTTTAGTGCTTCTAAAAACAAAGTATTATTTATTGATCTATTTTGCTCAAATGTAATGTGTTTAGGCAAAACTGGTTGTGCCTGTCTTTAGCTGGAGTTTGCATAGCAGGATTATGTTATTGGAAATGGTCCAAATCTGAAAAAAAACCCCAAAAAATAATACTCTGTGACAGGGTAATGGGATTATAGTGAGCTAGTGGGATTTACATACATTTATGTATATTTACATTCCTAACCTTTTGTTTCATGTACATAATTTTGGAGGGGTTTATGAATTTTCATCTAATTTGTCTTTTGTTAAGGGAATGATAGCCTGTCAAAAGTGACCATTTTGTATCCCTGTGCTTTTGGCATTGTAAGCAGAAACAAAAACATCTGGAGACAGAGATGGGCAGGGCTCCCACCACTGTCCTGCCTGACTGTGGTTCATGATTTCTCAGTTGGGTACCAGCTCCCAGAAGGAGTTGGGAGCAGGTTGTGTTCACTGTGGAACTCATGTATCTTCTAGATCGCTCAGGATTTGGCATATTTTAGTTGTCATCCCTCACACACCAGCTCATGGTGATACCTTGAGAGCCCACCTAGAACAGAGGCCAGACAGTGTTAAAGCAATGAAGCAGATATTTATTAAAAAGGCCTTCAGAGGATGGACCTTGGGCAGCACAAGAGCCTGGCCGAGGCAACATCAAGATGGACAATGGGTCACACATTTTCACACTTTTATAAGTTTTGGTGATTTACATATTGGGGTTAATTGTCCAATTACAGCTTCAGGTAATGAGGTCCCATCCTCCCAGTTTGCTCTCCTCAATTTGCTGTTGTTTGTACTTTTTGGGCCTGAAGCTGCAAAGGTGTCCTTGATTCTCAGGCTGGAAAAGGATTGTTTTGTCTAACTGAACTGGGAAGAGAACTTGCTAACACTTTATATGAAGTTCAGAGTTATATTCTAATGCAGTACAGAATCTGAAAAATATGAAAGCTAAAACTTAAGGGATCTGTAGGACAAAAATTGTCTCTTCCATCTCTCCCCATTTTGTAGGAAAAAAATGTCCAGAATGGGATCCTTGTCTTGCTCCTTTCCTCATGGATTTTGTGTAAATTCTGACAGTGGTAAACTGGCACTACTTAACTATTAAAGTGTGAAGAGGAGAAGTTGTGCTCTGAAATGTTAGTTTCAATTAGCTCTTCGTTTCATTATAAATGTTTAACTTCTTTTAAGTGCTCATAATTTAGAACAGCAAACAGTGAACTAGGAATCAAGACAGCATATCAAAATAATAGGAAATTAGACTTTGTAACTTTAAACATTTTATTTCTGTATTGTGGAATAGAAATTTTTAGAAATTTCTGTCTCAGGAGCATTTCAAATACTCAGCATGATGGGATTAAGTTACCCTTTTCAGAATGAGAAACAAAGAGAATTAAGATAGTGGTGACATGTGGGTGGGTTTGTGTTTGGTTTTTTGGTATAATGCAAATCCTTGAAGAACTGCAAAAAGGGTAAATCTCCTGGTTCTGACTCAATTATATTTGCTTTTCTTCTGCAACTTTCTTTATCACTGCCAAAATTTACCGGAGCATAGGAAATTTTGGTTAGTCCTTCTGTTGTCATTTAATAAACCTGCTCAGAATGCATGGATGGTTAAGAAGGATACACAGCTCTGATCTATGAGTCTGTCAGATAATAAATAATTCCTCCTTTTTTCTTGCTGTCCTTCACAACATTTGACATAACCTAAAATGTTTCACCTGACTTTAAAGCATCTCTTTATAGCATTAACCTTTTATAATAGTGACAGACAGAGATCTGTTAATCTTTCCCAGTGCTTCATCTTCTCTGGGCATCTCCCCTTGTGGGCAGATGTGCTGGCTCACACCAAGTGTCCATCTCTGTACCGTGTCTGGGCAGTGTGGCCAACAGCAGGGATAGGAGGAGTAAAATTGGAGTAACTGTGATGCTTCTCCAGGCCTCTGTCATTTTCAGTCCAGGGCCCTTTGTGGTTTGGTTGTCAGTTAATCTGGTCAGCCTTTCCCATGCCCCACGTGGTTTTGTAGGTCTCTGTTGCACCCTTGAACATCTGAAGGCTTCTTGTGCTTGTGTTCCTTTGATCATCTTTATTCTCAGTTTTTTGTAGTTCTGTTTCATTTGAGGGCTGAGAACAGCAGCACATAGTTTCCAAGAAGTGGGTGAATCAGTGATTTATGCAGAGGCATAGCAATGCTTTTGCTTTTATTTTCTTGAGTTCCTTTCCAAATATTTCTGAAGACATAAAAGGCAATGCTTCTTTTTTGAAGTACATAAAATTTGAGTTTGAAATGCATTACCTAGTAATCTATGTTGCAATCAGATTTCTTCATGAACATCTGTTCCATGTTAAGGCTGTTGCCCTACCTCCCACCCCCAAGTTTAAAATTATTTTCAAGATTTGAAACTAATTCTTAAACTTTATTCTGCAGGTTTGCAAAGGTGCAGATTAGTGTATCTGCTCCTATTATACCCTTCCGAGAGACCATAACAAGACCTCCCAAAGTGGATATGGTGAATGAAGAAATAGGAAAACAGCAGAAAGTTGCTGTCATACACCAAACAAAAGAGGACCAAAATAAAATTCCTGAAGGAATTCAGGTTGATTCAGATGGGCTTGTTACAATTAATACTCCAAATAAACAAGCTACTCTCAGTGTAAGAGCAATGCCACTTCCTGAGGAGGCAACTCGACTTCTTGAGGAAAACAGTGACTTAATTCGAACTATGGAACAGCTCAACACATCTCTGAATGAAGATAAAAAAACACATGAGATAAATCAGAAGACTCTTGATAGAATCAAAGAGTTCAAACAAAAGTTGGAGAAAAGTCTTCAGGGAAGAAAGTGGAGAAATGCTGTTGATCAGATCTGGTCATTTGGACCACGGAAGTGTGGGCCTAATATTTTGTTACATAATTTTGAGGGCTATAAAAGGTCTGTGTGGCAGTGTCTTGGGAACTCTGTGAAAGAAGTAGGTAAATACAGAGACTTTGACAACAGCATAGTAAGTGGATTTCAGCTGGCTACACTTTCAGGTCCCATGTGTGAAGAGCCTCTCATGGGTGTTTGCTTTACAGTGGAAAAATGGGAAATAAGTAAAGCTGAAGATACTCAGTCAAATAGTAGGCAGGATTCAGGGGAACTTGATGCCACAGAACATCAGCAAAATGAAGATAATACTCTAGCAAGCAGTTGCACTGATGAAGGTCCCAGTGCAAATGAACACCAGGACAGGAGCCAAGGTGGCACAGACTCACCTGAGAAAGTGAGTAAACACAAAGGAGAATCACTGCTTGCAGATTGTTATGGCCCTTTCTCTGGACAGCTGATTGCCACCATGAAGGAAGCCTGTCGTTATGCTTTGCAGGCAAAACCACAGAGACTCATGGCAGCAATGTACACCTGTGAAATCATGGCTACTGCGGAAGTTTTAGGTAAGACTGGGAAAATAAACCTTTGCCAAGAATTTGCCTTCTGATTTCCAGGGTGAAGTTTTATAAATGAGACTGACTCAGAAGGTATAACTTTGTCAGGAGTCTTTTATAGTTCTCCAGTAAATTCTCCAGTGACTTTTTAATGTCTGTAATATTTACACTATTCTGAATGAGAATTCAACCTTCTTCTTGCTTACCTGAGCCATAGGCATAAAGAACAATTCTGTACCTTTTTGAAATGCAAGATACAAAATGCTGTCTTTCTATGAAGTTTTCATAAGACCAGCTTCAGTAGCCATGGATATCAACAGTGTGAATCATAATTGAGCATAAGTTCCATGAAGAGATGGAAGATCTCTCCTGTTTATTAAGGCAGTGCAAGATCTTAGCAAATGCCATATCAAGATATTTTAATACAATTACACAGAAATAAAATCAGGCAAAACAAAACAATGTTGAATTATTGTTGCAGTCCGGTTGGTAATTTTGTGTTTTTAAGTAGCATCTGTATCCTTCTGGTATGCAAGTTGCTCAACCCAGCACATAGCAAATGGTGTCACTTACATTACCTTGCCACTTACACCTACTTAGACTTGTTTTTATGACCTACTTATGACACCACTTAACTGTATTTGTTCTTGGAGTTTTCCATGGGAGTTGCTTGCACTCTGAATCTGATCTAAAGCACCAGGATTTTCTTTAAAACTAACTTGTAGTGCATTCAAACTATCAGCAGTTTTACTTTTGACTGTACTAATCACACAAAAATTACAGCATATCCCTCATACAATAATCAAATACTTGGTTACTTATAAAAACATCTCAGCTGTTGTACACACAGTCATACTGATAGTAGTTCAAAGACCAAAAATTACAGTTGTTGTAATGAAAAGAAATGCCATTGAGTGAGAAACTGTTTTGTGCAGATGCACGATCCTGTTCTTTGCTGGAGGTTTTTAAACCTCAAAAACACTATATAAATTGCTGGTTTTCAAAATACTACCCAAAAAGCATGATTGTTTACAGTGAAGTAATAAACAGGCATTGGTTCATCAATTGTGCTGTAAACCCAAAGGGAAATATGGCTTTTAAATGCATGTATATATATTTAATGAGTGTAATCAGACATGCAAACGAATCAGTACAGTCTAATGAATGTGAATTGTGTTGTAATAGCCATGGACATGCACTTAGTTCGTTACAAATTCATGGTTTAATTTTTATTGTGGAAACTTAAGCTAATAAATTGCATCTTCATTAGGAAGAGAGAAAAGCAGGCCTTCTATCCATCAGGATTGGCAGTTGATATGTGTCAAACCACTGTTTTTTGTATCTTTGTTCTTTTCTTTGGCATTCCATACATTGATGCCCTGTGGAGTTTAATGTATCCCCATATTGATATGCTTTTTCTAAGATGGTAGCTTCTGGGAAAGTGAGGTCCTCTGTGTTCTCAGAATATAAAACTTGTTCCGTCAGACTTTTCTGACAGTGAAAATAACTCAAACTGGAGCAGAGGAGAGGAACACAGTGTTCTTAAGTGGTTTTCTTGTGTGCTCATTATCTTGATCAACACAAATGTATTTGTTAGTTTTAGTCTGTAAATTACTTTTAAAAACATACGTACCATGAAGTCAAACATGGGCATTTTCACAGCTACTTTCATGACATATGCATTGTATTTCAATAGATGGAATATTAACTTGGGAAAGAAAATTGAAATTATCCATGACTAACTTAAGACTGAATTTATTAACAAATCGATTGAACTCATTAAACATAATAAATATGTAGTATTTCAGATAAACTAGATTTTTGTGATAGAATGGCACTGCACTATCTGGGACAAGTACCATTTAGGGATACAGTGACCCAAGCAAATTTCTAACAGTAGCTTGGATACAATTCCTAAAATACAGTAATATTTCTTTGTAATGATTTTCAAATATTTGGTTATAAGAAAAAAGCAAGTTAGGCACATAATCTGGAAAAATACCTTTTTAAAACAGTCATATGATTGTGTGAAATGAACATAGATGGATTCATCCAGCAGTAAGAATGTATTAAATGTTACCCAGATGGTTCTGCATATTGTATGACAGAACATGTTGTTTGAATTTAGTGTGTCCATTTAATTGATTGGCTTACAAAAAGAGATTTGAGCCAAAAAAATTTATGCATTTTACTTCAAGCTGAACCTTCCTGAACAAATATTGATGTATTTCTCTTCATGTTGCAGGATGTGAAAGTGTTGGTGAGCTGATGAGAATTGTGTCTCTGCAGGTCGTGTGTATGCTGTGCTCTCCAAGAGGGAAGGCAGAGTGCTACAAGAGGAGATGAAAGAGGGGACGGATGTGTTTATTATTAAGGCAGTCCTGCCAGTAGCAGAAAGCTTTGGCTTTGCTGATGAAATCAGGAAGAGAACCAGTGGCCTGGCCAGTCCACAGCTGGTGTTCAGCCACTGGGAGGTAAAAATATCTATTCATTCCATCTGTTTTGGTGATCTATTTCCTGTAGATGTGGCAGACTGCAATAATAAGCAAAAAAAGGTTAAGTTTTGGTCAAGACTTTTGATTAATTCCTTTTTGAAATGAGTAAAAAAGCCTTAAATTATTTGTTTTTGTAGATATGCTGTTCAGAAATCTATTTATATTTTGTTTAGGTGGGGTGCATTTTTATTTCAATAGAAAGTAAGTCTTTCATAAATGAAACTGCTACTTTATAGATGTGTTTTCCTGAATTTATGTGCCCTTTTTCATGAGTTCTCTGGTAAACTTGTTTGGGGAATGGGAAGAAAACCAAAACCACAAAACAGCCCCAACTACCACTAACAGAAAATAAATGTATCAGTAAATCTAATGCACATGAAAGTTAACCTCTTAAGCTTTAACAGGCACCTTCCATATTCCAAGCCAACATAAATTTTCATGCTTAAAAGGCAATAGATTTCATTCTTTCAAAACTAACTCTGTTGATAATAAGTAGTGGTGTCTCTCAAAATCATTTCTTTTTGGTCATCCTTGTCACTTAAAGAAATGAAGAGTTGAATGTGAAAGTGTAAAGCAAGTAGAAAGTGGCAAAACTGATCAGGAGAGTCATCAGTTGAAAGAGCAGCGTAATTTGTTCCTGTGATGTGGAGAGTAGATCTGCAGGGAGAAAAAGAAAAGGCCAAAAATCAGAGCTCCTTGTTCAAGACAAACACACCTGCATTGTTGGGCTCCTTAGAAGACTCCACTGAAGAAGCTAAAAGTGGCTTCAAGGACAAAAGTCAGTGGGTATAAACTTACCACCCTAAATTTTTCAAATAACTTCAAAGTGTAGGTTTTTCTGGGTTTGGTTGGGGGGTGTTTGTTGCTTTGTTTGTTGCTTTGTTTGTTTGTTTTGGTAAAGTGTTCCTTTATTTAGTGTTACAAAACAATAGAATCTTTTGGAAATGGATGAAAAAATCTTTGTTTGTTTGATCTTCTGATTTATTTTGTCACCTCAAATGTCAAGTCTGAGTACAACCAACAGTAGATTTTTGAGGTCAGTGACACTCCCTGCAGTTGCCAGCTATGGGCTGCTTACCAGTGTTTCACTGCAGTATGTGCTGCTTTTTCACATGTTGTGGATTCTTCACTCACAGCTAAGTTCTCTCCCTAGGTAGTATTGTAAAATACTCCACTAACTGTATTTCTTTGTTAGTAACTGTGGCAACTGCGTCAGGAATTTTATGTGGGTGATAATGGAAAAGGAGGACCTCTGCAAACTGGCCACATGCTAGCAAAAGAGTTGGGAAGAGTATTTGAAAGAGTACTTGAAACAGTACACTTGGGAAAGTACATTATGTCTTGCTTGGCAATGGTACCTTACTGGTGTTAGTAAATGCAGGCACCAAGGACTCAGCTCTCCTCCCTTATATTGATTCATTTAATCTTCTTGTAACTAAGCCCAACTTCACATAGAACCACAAAAGGATAAACAGCTGCACAGAATGCAGAAAAAAACCCCAAAACAACCCTTCACAGATGGTGTCCACACAAAGAGATAGATAAACTGCATCTTTTGAATATAGTTATAGATTTTGGATCTTGTTTACAGCCAGTTACAGACCAGATACCTCAAACCAGTGAGTGTTGGGTGTACTGTGTACAGTAATCTTGTAAGTTCTGGATGGTCTCCTCTGAAGTGCAGCTGGTGAGGTTTTGTGGCTTTAGTGGTTTTTGTCTGAACCTCTGACATCAGTGCCCTAAAGGAATATCAGCCAGAAGGACGTCAATTCCAGCTAACCATTGTTCTGTGCCAGTTTCTTTAGGATTTCTAGCTCCTATGCCCCAGCATTAAGCAAAAACATGAACCCTGTGGCTCTCAGGCCTCCCCTTCCATCCCCAGGCCTTGGTGCATCCATTTACTCTCAGATGCTACAAATTTCACGTAAGAAAATATTCACACATCATTACAGGTTTGCATAGGACAGGGAGATTTGAACAACTGGCAGCATTTTCTAACACCAACCTCTGAGAGAGATTATAATTGTAGCTATTATGTTAAATGCATTAGTAGTAGGAAAATTACTGTGTAAGCCAGTCACCTTTCTACCTGGGAATCTGTCACTGGGGGAGGGTTGGGTTTTTTGTCTTCATGAAAGCCATGCTCACATATTTTTGTGATAAAATAAGCTACTAGTAACATTATCTCTCTGCAGTGATGGCAGGAGTGCATGTTACTCTCACACTATCAAGACAATTTCTAAATAAATACAGTTTTCAAAATCTCTAGTATGACAGAGAAACCATGAGAAGTGGTTTGTATCTCAGCTCCTGTTTCTTCTTCTCTTTGAATTCTGCACAAAATTGCATCAGGTGTTGCATGTGACTTTGACATTGTCTGATTAATTATGGTGTATGGATCTACATAAGCACCAGCATTTTACTACTTAATGCATCATTGTGCAAGATAATATGATGTGAACTTTGTGTAATCCTGAACTGTTTTTTTTTTCCTTAGTGTTAAACTGTGTTACTGAGAGTGTGGCTGCTGCTTTAATTGCACACTCTCCAAACCCTTCCATGGCATTCTGAATGAACTCTGTGCTGCTGGTGTTTTCTCAGTGTGCTAAGCTCTAATGAGCTGAGTACCTGGGACATGTATTTATCTACACAAATTCCTTTTAATGTGTTGTTAACCCCATTTTACACAAAGTTAAATAGACAGTTTGGGGGATTTTTAAACTTCCAAACACTTTGTCTCATGGAAACCACATGCATAGAATATGTTTAAAGAATTGAGGTTTGAGTTCTCTTTTATTGTACTTCATTACTATGATTTGTAGCTCTAAACACCAAAAGGTCAGTGATAGAGCCTACATTTAAATGAAGCCATTTTGGTCTCTGTGGAAATGATATTGCCTTTTTTTTTTTTTTAATTCAGTTAATGAATGGATCTTGTGTAGTTCAGATTGCTCCAGCCCCAAGGGATGGAGCAATACATATATCAAGGTCTACCTTGTCAGATACTTTTTTGTTTATTTCTTCTGGCATGCTTATGCAATTTATTCCTGCCTGTAAAGGACAGCACCAAGTAACCATTAGTGGGAGCTTTCAGTTTAGTCCCAGCTTAAACAAACTAATTTTAAAAGTTAAGCAAATGTTAGATATGTTGGGTTTACTTGGCAGTACTTTCTTAGATTTCAGTATAAACTTTCTTACTTAATTGTTAGTTTAAAAAATTTAACTTTGGGATAATTATGAACTAGTTGTATTTTTAAAAACTTTGAATTAATAATACACTGTCAGTTAATGTATGGTTTTGTTTCAGCCTTTTTTTTTTTTTTTGTTCTCAGTTCTTTGCAGTTAAATGTTTTACTCAGTCATGGTATTTTATCTTAATCATAAGGTTTTCAACAAGAAGGTATTCGTGACTGCACAATCCTTAGAATAATGGAACTCTCATCCCATTTGGGAAATCTGTGTTAAAAGTAAAAAAAAAATAATGCATGTGGCTCTATTCAGGTGCTGATTGAATTTTCAGCAAAAATTGTCAAAGACATCCACTAGTTGTAAAGTTGTGAAATGTATAGTATTCCTGTTAAATCACATCTTTTAAATTGCGTGAAGATTAGCTATTAAACATACTTTTATTCTTGAGGGGGGCATGAGTGAACTGTAAACACATTTAATCAGGATTCTTTGTCATTATCCCTTCTAAGTAGAATAGTGCCTAGAACGTGCCTCAGGGCTCTGGAGAAAGGTAAGAGAAGGGCTGTGTGTAATAATTGCTAGGAATATGAGACTTCTGAATCTGGCAGTTTTATATTCTGAATTTTAATTCCTGCCTTTCGAATGGTAAGTCATTTTACAGCTCGGAAGATTGGGCTTAATATAGAAGTTGCTGGATGAGATTGTTAGGCTTGCATTAAACAGGAAGCAGGCTGAGGTAATGAGAGAGAATCTATTCTAGGTTTAAACTGTAATTTTACATACATTATTGCACCAGTGACAGTTTAGGCACATAAATGAATTCGAGGAGTAACCTGGAACCTTTCAAATATGAAAAGCTCTTTGTTTTGGCAGGGACATCTGAAGCTAATTGAAACAGTAAATAAAAGTGGGAGGGGTTGCTTTAATTCTCTTTCTCAATACATGTTTCTTAAGTAATAGGAAAAAATGCAGCAGTAGAGCCACTCATCTCATTTTTTTGTTTCCAGTTACCAAATTCCCATTAACAGCTCCTGGCTGAAGTCAAGGCTAAAGCTTTGCTGTCACTGTTTGAGACACAAACAAGGGTGATGCTCCTGAGCCAAAATAAACTTGTATGAGTTTATAGCTAACTGTGTAAATGTTCATTATTACAATATTTCTTGGAAGAGGAGTTCTTGTATCTAACCAGTCATTTTCAGGCCTTGAACAGTCCCCATTATATATTGTGAGGGGAATTATGGGATAGATTTGGATGCTTCTTTTACTTGCAGGGTATCTGCATGCCCATTACATTCATGTAGGGTATTCTCTGTTCTGGAAGCACACTGGCAGTACCCACATTGCCTTGAATTTGGCTGTGTTCAGTGCAGAATCACTTGTGCAACATTACCCAGCATATTACATATGGTTTTCTTGAAAAATACACCCCTGCAAGATTCTGCTATTTTATCTGAAAGTAAGTTTACCCTAAAACTTTTTATTTCTCAGGGCCACTTCAAATACCACAGACGTGTATCAGCTGTATCTTTTTCAGTGGCATAGTCTTTGTGTCATTGTCATTACTAGGAGATGGACACCACTTGAACTGTAAATGCTCTTGAAATACCTTTATGCCATCAAATTTTCAAAGGTAGAAGGGATTCTGGTTCACTGGAGCCCATATCATCTTTGAAATTGTGCATAATAGTTCTTTTGATTTTTTTTTTTTTTTTTTTTTAACACAAGAAAGAACTTCTGGCATAATGTTTTTCCTGGCTGTCTGATGGCTGCTGGTGGTAGTGCCCAGCCACACTGACCTTAGCGTTTCTTGGGATTTCTTATTGAGCAGTTCACAAAGGCCATGATGTTGTTTGCTGGTCTTAAAATCTCCATCAGACAGTGTAAGACTGCTTATTCTATTCATGGTCCAATAAAGCCTTTTCTGTTTGATATTTGACTCAAAAGAAATTTTCTGTCTTCATCAGACAGCAAGGACCAGTAGGGGAAATGCTACCAGGAGCATGGCTGTGTTCCCAAATCTGCCTGACCTTTTGGATGAACTAGGCAGATCCCTCCTGTTTGCTTTTGATGATTCTTTCAACCTTGTTTTGCATGATTAGGCTGCCTTAGGCAGAAACTGTTTCTTACCATCATTTTGTGAAATACTCTAGACAATGGGACCAGAATCACTATTGGAGCCATCTGGGTGACACTGAAATGCAAATAATAAATCATCCTCAAATTAAGCCTTAAAATTCCAAGTCCTCTTGAATTGCAAGTGGTCTGCTCTAACTCATGTCTTACTGAAAAGCTTGATTAGCTTACATAATCATTTGCAGCATTAGTACACACTATCAGTATTGACATAGTAGTTCTATTTTTATTGATTATTATTATGGGTATTCAGATTATGCCTCTCACAGAGATACAAGCATTTATAGCTTGAATAATTAATGTGTAGTTGTTAAGCTAAAAGAGAGTGACATCTGTTTTGCCTGTGCTACTCTGCATGCTCTTACTAAACAAGTCTTATGAGACTTCATTGTTTGGGTGTGTTGGTTTGAATAGCTGTTATATGTAATGAAATGTCTTGCTTTAGAAGAATGGTTTCTTCTTCTAAAGAATACCCTTCACTTACAATATTTGAAGTAATCTATTTACTTCTTTTGAAATATCTAATCCCAGCTGACTGCATTGTAAACAGTTTTATTTATACCTAGAGTGTGTTCTGCAGTGAGCAAAGGGACACACTTCATGCATTTGGCTGGGAGGTTTCTTCTTTTAAGCATAATGGAATTCTATAGGTGTGCTTATAGTCATACTTTAAACAAGTTATGTCACCCAAGACTTCTAGAAAATAAATCAATGAACATTAATTTAAAATGTTCCTTAATTTCACTGTTCCTTTAATAGGAACATTTCTATCACTTAGGCATTGTGTTTGCAATAACAGGTTTAAAAATTGTATCAGTTGCTGTGCACTGTGTTGGTTTTTTTTTCCCTGTGTTGCATTTTATATGCCTGCATTTATAGAAAATGCTTGTTTTCTAATAGAATAAATGCTGGTCCGGTGATCCACTGCACAGATCTTCATTTGGAGTTCACTTTTTAAAATAAATGTCTTTCAGAAGAGCCTTGCAGATGTATAGAAATACTTGGTTGTGTTAAGGAGGAAGCACTTTGTCGTATACACTTGGAGGAGTAATTGTGTGTGTGCTGGTCTGTTCACAGTTGAGGCTGATGTTGTTCCTGTCAGAAAATTCAGGTGTTGAGGAATAAATAACCACTGGCTAGTTCATGCTGTTAAAAAGAAAAATTCCCAAGTCCTAAAAAAATTCCTGGAGAAAAGATGTCACACACAGTATGGTGCTATTTGAAAATGTACTTTATCATAATGCTAACAGTACCATAATACCACTGGTTTTACAGAGTCTTATTCCTAATATTAGTGCCTCTTGACATCTTCCATCTGTTATACTTGGGAAATAAGGTCTGGCTGTGCTAATTTTCTTTCCCCCCCTGCTCAGTGGTTCCTAGACACAGAGCACACTGGCAGAGTGAGGGAGAGGCAGACCTTTGACAGGTTAGCTGAATTGCTTCAGTCACTTCTGTGGAAGGTGTACTATTTTGAATGACCAGTTCTCATTTGGTTATAGTTTTAGTTCAGGAATGTAACTTTTTGAAAAAGTGTTGTCAAGATGCTGTCTTATTTCTGATTTTAAGAGGAGTCTTAGGATCTATGTTTTAGTTTTGTACTGAAAAAGTAGTATATGGAAACATTTAAATAATTTTAAATTAAAAGTGGCTTGCAACATAGAATAATGTTTCTGGGTGTCTGTTCTGCTTTGATACTGTGGATCTTTCAGGACCCACAGTAAATGCCCTCTGTGAAATAACTATACCATATTCCAGAAGGAGTGGTCCATTTAGAATCTGATTCATCACTAAGGGCTTCATCCAGACAAAAACTCAATTTCTGTTACAAATTCCAGAACCATCCCTGTGTGGTTCCCATGAATACAAACAATAGCTTAGGACCTAAAAAGCTTCTTAGCTCTGATTCCAGGAAACCCAGACCCATCATTCTGACAGTTCCCATTGTAAAGAAATTGATGACAATGCATTGGGACAGTTCTCCTTTAGCATGCATGCACTGTATTAGCAGAGCACGGGGAATGATGGATGCCACCTGCTGTAAACATTTGCCTTGATGCATTAATATGATATGAATAAAGAGGAACAGTCTAGTTTGTGCCTTTTCCTTCACTCACAGAATCAGAACTTCCAAAAAAGAAAAACTTCCTACTTTTTTGTTTGGGTCACTGTGTCAGTAACACCCCTGTGTGTCATAATAGGGTTACAGTGACTTCCTAAAGATGATGGCACAGGTTCCTCTTTCCCATTGCTTACCACAGCATGGTAACACATGTGCTGATTAATTCATCTTTTGTAGAGGATCTGCACCATTTAGGGAGGTGTGATACTCTTAACAGAATTTTTTTTATGCCACCAGACTTTGCTCTAGAAGCAGTGTATAGTGACTAAACTATTTATGCAGGTTGGTAAGCCAAGCTATCTCCTGAGGTAGTTTTTTGAAACCTAATTAACCTCTTCACAGCACTGCTCTGCACCGTGTGGCAGTACAAGGTTCACTCAGGATTCTATCACCCTGTGCTGAAATACATTTACCCTTACTGGCTAATAAATACTAAATAGTACATTTAAACCTGCTGTTATGCTGACTTCCCTGAGACCTGTTGAGGCATAACAAATTCTTGTCAGTGGAAGAAATATCTAGTGCAAAACTGCAGTAGAGCAAGTCTTTCATCAGTTATTGAAAGAGCCAGACTGTCAAACCTGGGGATTTTCTTAAACATCCATCACTACAGTATGTAAATATTTACTGGTAGATTAGATCTGTAAGTTCAATTTTGGATACTTTTGGACTCCTCTGTTATATTCATTCTTCAAGAACTGCTGTCTCACTGTTCTCTCTGGGCATAATTTCTCAGTGTTACATTTCTTGCCAATTTAGAAAAAAATCATCAAAGGGCATAGTAACAGTCTAACTTACCAGTTTGTAGCTGTATAACCTCCCTCAGCAATACAGTCTGAAGAAATCCATTGAGCATGAATCACCTTCTTCATGTGTTCTTAGACTTGGAAATTTTCATTTGTTCAGCTCTTTAGGCGGCTCATGAAAGGGGAAGTCCCTGGGAGCTTTACATCATTAAGATGTTCAGGATGAGCATCACTACAACTTCAAGTCAACATGCAATCTTCACTGCCCTTTTTCTGTATTTCTAGTGCATAAAATAACAGTGAAACTTTAAAACTCTCATAGATTAGGGACTATTCTTTTTTTAATTGGTGTAAGCTGTCAAGAAATCACCTTTAAGTTTCTATGCATCGGTTGTAAGGGCCTGTGCTAGACATCAGAGTGGGTATGACTCAAGCAGATTCTTCTGTGGTTAGACAGTCCTTACGTTTATGGTAAAAGAAATAAACACAGGAAAATTTGGAAAGCTGTGTTTCAGACTGTTTATTTCTGAGCTCTACTTGCTTTTGGTTTTCAGACAGACAACCCTGTGTATAGTCATTTCCCATGTAAATAATTGAGATTGGCTGTCGCTTTCACCACGAGTAATACCCACTTAATTTAACAAGTCTGTGCATGTACTTAACTACAGCACACTAGAACTGTTTTTGTTGGTTTAGCTTCACATCCCATTTTTGAAAGATTGAACCTACAGTATTGCCTAATACAAATTAGGCTGCCATAGTCATTCTTCTAACTCCCCATAAAGTGTAATTTGTGTGGTTGTGTTGGGAGTTATTTAAGATGAGGTATTAAATTAGGACTCCACAATTGTCGATGTTTCTACATCTTCACTCATCATTTTTTAATTCCTCTTCTTGCTAGTTTGTGCAACCTGAGTTTTTGGAAATTTTGCTTAGGTTGAAGTACCGTATGGCAGTTGAAAGGATTTGTCAGAAAAGGAAGTTTGCAATGGTAGAAAAGGCTTAAGCTAAAATTGATGATTTAGGAAAATTAGTTCTCTCCTTGTCAGTAATTAGTGCTAGTGCTAATATTTCAGAAATTATTTTAGAGTAATATGCTCAGTTGCTACAGCTACCGTGATTTGTGCAGTAACTAATACTTGTCTGGGCTGCTTTTTTCATGAGGATTTTGTTTAAGAAATGAATGTGATACTGTCTTTGGGTGTTTTAGTAAAAATATGCTCAAAAATATGTTACCTGTAACTGCATGTTGGTAGGAAATCTACAATCAAGTAAAATCAGCATTTTTGAAATTTGCAGTAGAACCTTTGTAACGCTATATGGTCAATTCCATCCCTTCCTAATGTTCATATTTAATTTCTTTGTAATACCCTGTATGGTAGTCCCAGAAGTGTGGCGTTTATAGGAAGAACTGGAAATAAAGGCATGTCCAGTTATTCTCTGATCATGTTAGATCTAAAATCTGTTCTAGAGGAGGGCTGCAAGAACAGCTCTGCTAAATATGTTAGAATCAGAAACAGTGATTTTTAAACCATCTGTCCAATTTGGGATTGGGATTGGAAAACATAGGGCACAGAAATGAGCATAAATCTTCAGTTCTTACAAAATCTAAGTCAGTTGTTGTGCGATAATATTCTAAATAAGGAGTTCTCTCTTGAAAGTTGAAAATTTTCTGAACATTATTTGGTGCTGTTTGCTGATGGGCAGTTGAAATTGCTTTTAGAGTAAACTGTGCAGATAATTACAGCTGAATTTGAAAAATTACTGTGGGCTTCTTTGGGTAAGAGCTGCGGAGTGTGTCTTAACCCTTGTTTTCTACTTCCATAGCTAATTGCAGGCTTTCCAGACAACTTGATCTGCTCTACATTGTTTCTCTACTTTAGCAGTTGATTACTTAAAGTATGCTAATAAACTTTTGTACTACTTTACTCTTTTGTTTGTTTCCTTTTGTAGATCATTTCAAGTGACCCGTTCTGGGTCCCAACGACTGAGGAGGAATATTTGCACTTTGGGGAGAAGGCAGACTCGGAGAACCAGGCCCGCAAGTACATGAATGCAGTGAGAAAGAGGAAGGGGCTCTATGTGGAAGAAAAAATCGTGGAGCACGCTGAGAAGCAAAGAACTCTCAGCAGAAATAAGTAGCTGTGTCTGCCCCCTTTCTCTGCTGATGCAGCTAAGTGCTGGTGGAGTATTTTATATGCAGCAGATGCAAAATTTCATCTGGACTTTGTTCTTTGATACCATTTTTCTTACATGTTTTGTCTGTGGCTTATGTTTTAATAAACTTAAGCCTTTCCAACTTTTGTACAGAGAAAGCAGTTTATTGAAATAAAATAGAGACATATTTACTGCAATTGGTCTCGATTTTTAAAATTTAATGTGCTATTGAATGTCCTGTAACAAGGATTAGGAAGACCCAATTAGTTTCTTTCTGATTAGTCTGATTTGTAGTTACAGTAAGAGCTGGTTACCTAGCTTCTTGCAAATAAACCATGCACTGAATTTAGCTCTTTAATGGTTTTGACTTTTTTAAATTAATTTCTGTAATGTATTTGTTTCCTACCCATACTCTTCATAGTTACCTATATGTAAATAGATGTAAGCCTATTAGGAATTTCTAAACAATTTGTTTTACTCAATTCCTCATGTAAGCAGTTATTTAAAGCAGTAATAGATCTTTAAATCAGAGGGCAAAAATACCATATGTGGAAGACAGCGCTGCAAAAAACTGAGCAAGATTCGTCTTATTTTCCCTCCCTAGAGCACACCTTATTGAAAACTTCAGTTTCCACAGACTAGGTGAGGGGAGTGAGTATCTCCAATATAAATGACAAACTGGACGTCAATTTTCTTCCCATACTTTATGCAAGAAGTAAAGTACATTGTACTTAAAAACTCTGGAAGTAAAACAGCACTCTTGGTTAGAGAGGGTTTCCTCAAGTATATCTTTCTGAAACGTTTTTCATTTTTAAACCTAGTGCCAGACAAATGCCATTTACAGATGGGACTAGAAGCTTGCAGGTCTGCTTAAAACCTCCCACAGTGTGACTTGGCAGCAGAACTTAAATTGGGAGCTCAAGTGATTTTTCTCCTGGCCCTGATCATATCAACCTAAATTCTTCAGGGAAGGTGTCTGATAGTTTTGCTTCTTCTGTTAGGGTTTCCTCTTTTCTAACTTCAGTTTGATTCAGAATGCTGTGTAAACTTTTCTGTGCTTCTTGCTAGTTTCCTTTGGAAGCAGAAACAGAAGAGTGTGTGGAGGAGAGGATGTGAATGAGCTGGATTATTTTGTCAGCACCACTTTTTTTTAATGCATAGTTTGAATTCTCACATAGCTTCTGATTCATTTTGGTTCTTGTTCGTACCAGACTGCCTGTGAAAACCCAAGAGTTGAAACCAGGCAAGAGAATGTAGTTTTCTTTGTTGCATTGTGTATAGGAGAGGGACACTCATGAAAACAGGGGTAAGGGCCTCTTAGTACCTGTTGTAATGCTGGCACATAGTCCTGTGGTATTTATAAAATGTTTTGAAATTAGTCCTTGGAATAGAATTTCTTATTTTAAAGCATACATAGATATTTTGGGAAAAGGATAAAAAGTGTGTCCTTTTCATATTGCGTTATTCTTCACCGGTTTTACTTTCAAATCTGCAGTATCTGTGATGTGCTGCTTCAGTACAGCCCTGAAAAGGAAAACACTTCCAAGTGCTAACGTGAGTTGTCTGTGTAGGCCTCGCTGATCTTACTGCTTTTGAGACAAATAGTTTATGTGCAAGATAAAATATTTACATGTAAATACCAATTTGATTTAGCAGCATGTCTGAAGTTTGGTCTCTTATCTACTTGATGTGGCTTAGTCATATATTCTGTTGTGAGTGTCTGCTTTTTGATTTGTTTTGTGCTACTTTGGATCTACTCAAAAGCAAAGAAGATAAAAATTAATATTTATTTTTATAGCATCTATTAATAAACTGAAAAGGTTTGTTTTGGTTTGTTTTTTTTTTTTTTACAGCTGCATCATACCATGGTTATAAAACCTCCTGCAAACCATGACTAACAGGAGGAAAAAATAGATACCATGAAATAGTGTGGTTTGGGCTGTTTGACAGATATTTTCGATTTCAACAGATGCTGTTTTCCTACAGGAGATTTATTTATTTATTTATTTATTTATCTGTTTGTTAGTTTATCCTTTTTTCCCCCTCATCCCTCCTCCTTCATTTCCTATTTTACCAAAGATTGAACTCCACTGGTTCTTTAGGGGAATATTTTTATTATCATCTCACTTCTTTTTACTGAAACTGCTTATCTTTGTAAAGAATTACTGATTCTGGAATTTGAATTAAAAAAAAAAAAATTCAGTAGTAGTTTCCTGTTAGTATTTTCATGGCCCTGTAAAAGCCTTGTCCTTCACCCTTTACAAAGTGACATGTCTCACTGTTCTCCAGTGAGACATCTGGATGCATTTTTTTTCCTCCCAGAAAAGCTCCTGTTGTAAAAAGGTAACAATAAATAATAATTTGCCCAGGCAGCAAAAATAAAACTTTAGTCAGAAGCCTTCTTTTTCCTATGTGCTCACACGGGTTTGCTACCCCCTGAGGAGGGGAGGAATTCAGTACTGTTACAAGATTTTTTTTTTTTTGTGAAGTGGCCACAGAGCACAGCTAAAATCTGCATCTTCTTAGGTGGAATTACAAATGGAAGGCAATTGCTCATCATCACCAGTTCAGTGCTGGCTTTTTCCCATCTGTGGAGCTCTTTCCAGAATTTTTCATATGGTTCTTTTACACTGTAATAAGTAAGGTAATGAATAAATCACTGTTATATCACTGCTTTCAGAATGATTTATGCCAGTGTGAACTGCTACCCTGAAGTATTTTGTCTTTTTTTTGGTTGGTTGGTTGGTTGGTTGGTTGGTTGGTTGGTTTGGGTTTTTTTTGCTATAGCAGAGGCCTTGGAGTTAGAGACAAACCCTAAGAAACTTCTGGGCTTTAGTGATGATTCCGTGACAGTTACAGGGTTCATTCTCCCCTCTGCCATATTTTCATTAAAACAGTAATTCTGGATGCCCACAGTGTTAAGCTAAAAGGGTGGCTGTGGAGTAAGCAACAGGCTTTTCAGGGGGGTAGTACAAAATGATCCCTGGCCTTTTAACTCAGTATGATGTTTTTATGGCATTTGGAAAACAACATTTAGCAGTCTTTGCATTGTAGGATTCAAGAAAATAGTTTGGAGTGGCCATCATGCAAGGCTGCCTAAATGCTGTCTTTGTGGACCTGTAAGAAGGTTGAGCATGAGGAAGAGACAGATTTAATTATGCTTAAAAAGGCCTTGACAAAGTCCATGACAGCTTCAGGAATTCTAATCCTTTGCTGCATCTGCAGGCAGTGTAACTTCTTGGCTGGACTTACCTCCTGAGCACTCGGAGATACTATTCCTGATTTGTTCAAAGGGGAGGATGCAGAGTCAAGGTCAGTCATGTGGGAGTAGAGACTAAGATGACAAAAATGCCTCAAAAAAATTTTATGGCAGGACTTACACAGCCTTTAAGTAGAGGTTTTTGGTTGCCTCTAATACATGTGTGTGACTGCAAGTCCTAGGATTTTTTTCTTAAATCTTTCTAAGGCTCCTTTAAATGATGATTTTATAACAATCAGCCTAATTTCAAAGGCTGGCTCGTTTGCTGGGGGATACAGATACATCAAAAGCCAAACTGGTGCTGAAATACAGTAGCAGGCATGCTATGGAGCATTTTCTGCCTTTCATCTCTTGTCGTGGTAGCATTTACCTTTAGGAGATCAAGAGCAAGGCTCTTCAGTAGGAAAAGCTGGCATTGCTTTGTGAATGACTGACAGAAGGAGCTTTGTAAGCGGCAGCTGAAGCTGCGCTTCCCCTGGAGACTCGGCACAGCATGTTCATGACAAGTGCTGCTGCCACTGCTCTGAGGATTGAAAGCTGATCCTATTTATGAATCCGTGTCTTCTCCTTGTAATGTTGCTGTCTTGCAGTATGAACAGCTTAGGAAGGTTATTTTAAATTAACCTTCCTGTGTTAAAACAATGTCTAGTCTGTTCCTGTCACATCCAACATTGTAAGCATCAAGGCCAGCGAGTAGTTCTACTGCAGCTGGTGTGAAAGGGGAAGGCTGGAAGAGTAATGTAGAAATGTTGTGGGAAAAAAACCCATCACACTTGCATAGATGCCTTTATAGGGACTGTTTTCATTGCATAATGAGATTGCTCTGTGCTCTAGAAGTGTTCAATAATAGATAATGTGCAAGTGTGCTCCATGGAGGATAGGCTGCCTTGACAGGCAGAGTGCATTGCCAGTCAGAGCAGCCCTTCTGTGTAGCCTTGCTTCTGGAAAGGACTGTGTGAAGAAACAAGCCTCTTGTCGCCTTTGCTGTCCTGTAATTTCAATAAAAAGACTGTGGCAGGCTCATAATTTTGAGGGCTTGTTGGAAGGGGGCTGTGCATTCCCAGCAGCAGCAATTCCCTGGCTACCAGTTCACAGACTACAGAAAGCAGCTCTAAATAACCTTTTAAATCCCTTTTCTGCCAGGACCTCCCAGTGAATGATGGCTTCTGTTGAATCTTGTTCTGGGACAGGTGGAGCCTGAAGAACTGAATGGAAGTGTATTTTGCAGGATTGGTGTTCTGAGATCCACTGGGGATGCAGTTCTGAGTGTGCCTGAAGGTGGGAGGCCCAACATGATGAAATTACAGAGCTTACTCTTTCTCAAGTAGGAGGATGTTGTTAGGGAAATTCCTTAATTATTCTTTTGTTCCTGTGATTCTTGGTTGAGCACCCCAGGGCACATGAAGAAGCCTCTGCTAACCTGGGCTGGCAGAGTTTGGGCTATAGAAAATGGAAGTACAGTAACCATCCTGCTCTGATAGCTGTCACTTATACTTGAGATTATCAGCATCATTTCTTCCAAAGAGAAAATACTAAACTGTGATAAACATCACTGTGTCACAGTTGCTTAACTGTGTAGACAAAGAGTTGGTGGCTGACAAACTGAGCTCTGCTGTTGTTCTGGAGCTTGCAGGCAACACATTTCTCTGGTCAGAAAGAATTAAGCTATGCATTTCTTCATAGGTAACTACAAAAAAAGTCAAACAGCTGCATCTTCTAAATATGTCTGAAAGGTTTCCTTGCTTTTGTTTATAAACAGATGTAGTATTGCTGTTAGGAGTTTGGACTTGAGCAATGTTGTCATATTATGTGTGAATCACTCTTAGACAATCAAAAAAAGAGCCACAATCCCCAGTCCATGCTGTGGGGCTGTGCTAACCCCCAGAGGGTGTCCTGTGAGCAGGCAGCCACAGGAAAACGGGCCAGGAGAGTTGGAGGTGGATATTGACTTAAACCTCATCTTGTAAGGAACAAAGGAGCTGTTCAGTGAAGGAAGTTACTGAGCAGTTGACAGAGCCACTGAAGAGTATGAAAATCACAGGTGCAGTGTCAGAGACACTCCTCAGTGCAGCCATGGGCTGGTGTGGCTCTGGCCTTGGTGTGGCACAGGGAGCCCCTGGATATACAGAGGAATGCACATCCCTCCCTGTGCTGCCCATTACATGGAAATGCCCCTTGTAATACAGCTCACCCTTTGGTTTTTAGGACTTTGGGATTTTTTAGGACTTGCATAGAGTTTTAGGACCAGAATCTCATTTTATGTAATTTGTTGTTTATGTGACTGTAGTTGAATCCTGTTTGATTTCTGCCAGATGGGCATCTGGGGTTTGTGCCACTTTCATTTTGTTCTTGACTGAAAACGTGACAGGTATATGTGGTAATTGTTGCTGAGCCTTTTTTCTTCCTAGGTTTGTTACTGGAGAGCAGAAATATGTCTGCAGCCTTGTGAATGCCCCTATAAATAGCAGGCTACTGTACATAAGATTGTTACTGTTGCCAACCCAGTGTTTTTATGACAAATCTTGTGATACTTTGTTTTTCCTAAAAACCACAGGTCTTGTATTTCATCAGAATCTCGGTTTTCATTAAAAAAAAAAAATGTTTCCAGTTTGATGTTGGCACCAAATTAGAGCAAAACAGGAAAATGTTTGCAGCTTCACCATGATGGCAGAAAAAAAAAATACATACAAGAAGCCCCAAATATAGTATTTTACTTAAAAACAACAAACAAAAAATCCCAAACCACCAAGTAAATGAAAGACCTGTGGTTTTGAGGGGCAGACTCTTAACGTCTCTGTTGTGGTCTTTTACTGTAACTGTAAAAATTACTTTTGTAATACTTTTTATAAAGCGGTGGTGTGTTTTTTCATTGCAGATAAGCTTCTTGCAAAATCCTTATTGAAAAAGAAAAGATGTTGCATCCTTTGGAAACATTGGTCACTTTATAAAACAAAGAGCTGCTAATAGTCCCTGAACCGATGCCTTTTTCCCTAGATCTAATTCTTGATCTGAGTCCGAATGATCCAAAGCAGAAGGGCTGGAGGCTGGCAGTAAATCTGCTAAAATATCGAGCTGTTGTGTGGGGAAGTGCCACTCTTGATTCTTCCCTCTTTGCTCCATGTATACTGAGTTAGCCCTGCTTTTATCAGGGTAAATGTTTAAGGAAAAAATTTGTTCTATTTTCATTTTTAGACCTTGGATTTCACTTTTTGAAGATTTTCTCATGATACAGCCCTCCCTTAACCCAGTTTGACTCAGCAAACCAGTGTGTGCTTTTACTGGAGAAGTCTCAAGTCATCTCTTGAAGTGCTCAGGTTGGATCTCTGAGGGTCTGAGCAAGGGATACCAGATGGGACTGCAAACCGAACTGGAGCTCTCCTCCTCTCACTGGCTCCTGTGAATTGACCACTTCCCTTTACACAGAGAGAAAGAGTAAATGTTTAAGTCTTGCATAACATAATTATTCAGTGCTCCAACAAAAGGGAGAGAAATGGCAAGTTGTTGTTCGATATTTCAGATGTAAAAATCAATTTGAAATTACTCCAGATCAGATTTAATCATCCTGAATAAGTAATGAAAGGGCAAAAAAAAATTCATTAAATAAGCTTTTCACACTGCTTTTGTTGACAATAAATGCTGTTGCAGATGAAGCAGTTATCAAGGCTGAAGAAAGATGATTACTGGATAAATGGGCAAACCTCACTTTTGAGAGTTGTGCAACTTGAGGTAAGATTATAGAAGAGAAATAAGAAATTGGTAAGTTCCAAGGCCTTTTTGCTACAAGAATTATTTTGGAAAGGTTGATGGAGTTAGCAGAAATAGTGATTTTCTGATACTTAAGAGATTGAAATTTTGCAACATTCGTTAATTTTAAAATCAAAAGATATTTTCCATGACTTTGAGCTATGTTGGTTTTATGTTGTTATTCTCTAAAAAACTTCTTTTTGGAATTATAGCAAAGTAAGGGGAGCTAGTTTATTTTCTGTCCCTTTTATTCCATGGATTTAACCAAATCTTATGAATTATAGGTATATTTTTAAGGCAAAGATGGGTTTTTCCTGTTGTGCCATATTTCCTTTTCTGATGCTGCTGTGTCAAACTTCTTGGTGTTGATATTCATCACTGACTTCTAGTGACGCTCTCGAAGAGCATGCTGCTTTTCTCTGGAGATATAAAAATAGGGGAGAACATCCCAGGAACTCACCAAGTCAGTAAAAAATGCATTTTGTCTTCTCATTCTGCCCTGGCAAATATCTTTCCAAACACTACATCTTTTGCTGTACAGTGTTTAGAAAACAAAATGTGTGCTTGGGGAAAGTGCATGATCTGTGAATCGTGTAGCAGTGGAGGAACTGGTGGCAGAATCTGGGGTGTTTTTTCTGTGCTGATTGCTCAGGGATGTATTATATTATCTAATCAGAAGTCATTACCGGTCTGTGCAGCATTAATTCATGCAGCCTTCCATACATACCCTCTGTTTGGTCCCTCAGGGCTGGATGGTTCTCTAATGGATCACATTCCCGAGATCAGCTGATAGGGCTGCATCACTGCCCTCACCCACACAGATGAGCTGCAAAGTGAGCAAACATTGAACTAGCCGGGAAAGAAGCCTGGAACTGATTCTCTACCCTCATATTACAGCCAAAGAAACAACCTTGGGTTTTCTTTGTTCGTTTAAAAGAAAATAAAAATAAATTATCCTGGTGTTCTAGAAGACACACCCAGAGTCAGCAGGTTTCATAGATGATGGTTTCCTCATGATGGCCATTCTTCCAGCACACCCATATTAGTAGTGGAAAGACCTGATTTTACAAACTCAGGATTTCTGTGCTGGAACATGTGATGGCTTCAGGTGTGCTTGGGTGTGAAGTGTGTCTGCCACTCAGCACTCATCCTGAACTCAGTGTGCCACAAAATGTTTGCCAGGCAGAAGTGTTGGAGTGTGGGGACAGGGCAAACAGGAGCACGAGGGTTGCTGCTAAGAAAATATGGGGGTTCAGAGGTGGGGCTGATTTTATTGATGCGTATAAAAAGAAAGAAATAACTTAATAATTCCTCTTTTTAAGTAGGAAGTTTTGAATATTGAGAAAATCGTTCTCCACAGCTGTAAGATGCATTTAAATCACCCAGCGGAAGCACTGATCTATATTCATGTAAATGTGTTTTGATGTCCTCTTAAAAGTTTAAATGAAACACCCACGTCCAGGAAGCTGCTTCTCTCATGTGGGAGCACAATTGCAATTCTCCGTTAAATGTACTGATAGGACATCTTTTTCACTTCAGAAGTACTGAACTTTGGCAATTTATATTTATTTGAGATGAAAGAGGCGAGCTAACAACTTGACACCACTTCTAAATAAGAGAAGACCTTGGTTACAAAATTATTTTAAGCAGACTTAATTTTGATGAACTGCTCATTCCTATTGCAGAGATTAGCAGCACTCTCTGTTCTGTAAAGACAGATTTTCTTTTTACCACAGCATAGCAACTTTTACCCCCCATATCCACAGGAAAATGTTGCAGAAGGTAGAACAATAGAAATGTGGATGTTTTCTCAGATAGTATAAGCTTATATTTTCTTGTCTTGGTAGCTAACATTAGTTAGCCAGTGTTGCAGCTCTTGTGGATCAGGGAAGTTTAAGTATTTATTCTGGTTGAGGGTCTTTGGGGGATTTTATTCTTGATGCAGATTGGGATCTTGAGCAGCCTGTAGAATTTCAGTGCAGGGAAAAGCTGTGTGTTAAACCTTGCGTGAAAGGTCAAAGGCAAACTTCTTTTGTAATGAGCCCCTTTATTTAGTTTTGTGTAGATATCAGTGTTTCTATTTGAAGTGGAACCAGGTTTTTTATTCACATGTGTATTTAACATTTTCTATGTAATGTTTTAGGAGAAAAAAAGGGATTGAGACCCTTGCAGAGTAAGCTTTTTCATGAGTGAAGCTCAGAGCAAAATCTGCAGCACTCTGCTGTATTATCTTGGGAAAGTACTGCCTCTGTAGCTTTTATCTAATGCTCAGCTTAGGCTTTACGTGTAGGTCTGTTTGATTATTCCCCCTTGGAGCAGATAAGTGCATGCAATGATCTCACTCTGTTGTTACCATAATTTCTCTTTGGGGATTCTGACCTTCTTCGTATTTCAGTGACATCATCCTTTTTGCAGACTGTAAATTACTAATGTTGACTCCTGACCTTGCTAATGAAACCTGCAGAAATACAGTATGGAATAACAGAGTGCTTATATTGACATTGTGAGATGTGTAGCTAACTTTTAGCTGCTCAAAACTACTTTTTAAAGGTAGTAAACTTGGATAATTATAGATAAGCTTGAATATATAACCTTGAATAAATATTTCATATTCCTAACATGTCTGTTCTATGCCAACCCATATAATATGCACATGTGCATTTCCTCAGATGTAAATTCAGTGTTTTCCTTTAATTCTGTGTTCTCAATACCTTTATTAATTAGCCTGAAACACAACAGCAAAGGGAAACACTTTTCCACAGTGACCAACTTTTAAATTGCAGAAACACTGTAAAAAATAGACATATCACTTTAGCCACAGCAAAATGACCTTTATTCATAGAAAAGGCCAATTTCACATGAACCAACAAAGACAATTTTCTCATTTAACACAGCAGGGTTTTAGTGCATGCAAAATTGCTTGCTTGTAAATGGTTCTTTCAAAATACCTCAGAATGGTGCCTATCAGTTTCTCTACTAAATACCTTCATGTCAGCATCCAGGGTGTTGTAGGGGGTGCCAGATTGTGGGAGCAGCAAGTCTGAAGAATTGAATATTCTTGCCATGGTTTATTGCTGGATTGAAGCAGAGAAAGCCTTTTTCCTTTGTCAGTCCTTCCACGTTTTGATTTTTGTGCATTTTACCTTTTGAGCAATCCAGATCTTCTGTGTTATTGGTATTAATTTCTAGTGCCTTGTATAATGACATTAAAATAACCGAATCAGAGCAGAGTTTTCACCTGATGTGTGTGTCTTGAGAACAATTTGTGTACAGTCTCTTTCACAATTTTTCCTGCATGTTCAGACAGTTTCTTGTTATGCTATGTGTGGCTTTTCACATGCAAGAGGAAGAGAAAACAAATCCTAAGAAGGTACACACTGGATAGTTTGGGAACTAGTTGGAAGGATGCAGAAATTACTTTTTACTGGTTTTTATTTTATTTTAGACTGCCATATGTCCTTTATAGCTTATTAATGTGGTCTGTGTCCTATCCTAAACTAAAGGGCAAATGGACAAAAATTCAAGCTGCATGGCAGTAGCTGTCAGTGTGTACAGTGATGTGCAAATTTCTGTGAAGCTCCTATCTCTGGGATGCATTTGCACAGGAAAAACATAATTTCACAAGCCCTGACTTGTATTAAAATCACAATTTTAATAACTACATCTCCCCTTTGAGTCATGTGTCAGCTCCAGGTCCCCAGTGGTATCATAAATGTTTTAAAAAACTTGATTGGAGTAGAGAAATCCAAGTGAAAGGGATGAGGTTTGGTCCCTTCCCCTTTTGTTTCCCTCCCTCTTTTCCTCTTTGTCCATTCTCCTTTATTCCTTCTTTTCTTGGGAAGCTCCATTGCTGTAGAATCTAAGTCAAAAGACCAGCAAGGTTGCATGTGCCAGTGTACCCTGTATTGATTTCTTTTCAGTACTCTCCCCAAGCTAAAACTAACCTGAAATAATCATTCTACCTTTTTATTTTTAGTGTCATTCTTTCTGTTGTTCTTGTTCTGTGGGACTTACTTACTTTTAACTTTTTTTAATATTTTTAAGGAAATACTGATAACAGCCTATCTTTGTCTAAAAAGACTGAAAGAAAAGAAAGTGATTTTTTTTCCCCTCATAAGTCGACATTTCCATTCAAAATTACGTTTAAGCTCATAGATATATTTAAAACAGTCTGGGAATTTTGTCTTTGTTTTCTTTGTGTTCAGAATTACGTGCTGTAGACAGTGACTTCAGGGCCTCTTAGAGCTGCAATCAGAAGGCAAATGGGAGAAATATTCTGAAAAAGGAACCAGACTGGAGTCTGTTGTGCTTTTTATGTACTTTCCAGCTGGTTTTGCTTCTAACGTTCAGTATTCCTCATGGGACACGGATGCAAATCTGCATTCACTTTTTTTCCCCCTCTTTGTGTATAACACACAAGACCCTAAAGTAAAGCAGTGATTTGCAATATTAGGAAATGAGGCTCGGTGTCCCTGTCCCCAGTGTGAACGTGCACATTTAAATATGAATGAAAGTGGGCCAGAACCCCCTTGAAGCCTGGAGTTGATGCACAGACTGCCTGTTCTTTCCGGTTTAAGTACTGTACTTTTTTTTTTCCTTTGCTGAACAACAACTACCATATGGGCTGAGCTTCAGCCAGTCAACTGCTAATTTACAAACACTCTTTTGACTGTAAATTGAATGGAAAAGGATGTCAGTTATCGCTTTCCTCCCGTGGCCACACCACAAGAGCACCTGCAGTAAAAAACTGGCATTCATGCTCTGAAAGGCACCACATGCTGCTATTGTGAGCTGAACAGGATCTAACCTTGGCTTTGCTTACCCTGCTCCTATCGCAGCAAGGAGATGGCAGAGATAAGAGCCTCACTTCTGAATGTGAATTCACTCAGAGACACATCCCAGCACTTATCCACCCTATTTTGCTTCCACTAAAGGAAGTAAAAATCTACTTAGGAAGATGGCTATCTGTGCTATCCTTCAGAGAGGAGTCTTTGACTTGGGCATGTGTTTACCATATTGATTTTGAAGTTTGTTATGAAATTATAAATGCTCCCTCTCCGAAAGCTCCTCACTGTGACCGTTTCAGCTCACTCAGGATTGCCTGGTCTCCAGTCTGAATGCCAGAACAAAACTACTCTGGATTCTCACCTGAGCAGAGATGGTCTGGAACAGGAGCACCCCTCTATGCCCAGGGCACACTGGAACCATAAACAGCACGAATGTGTGCAAGGAGAATTTGAGCAGGGAGAAGCTGCTGGTGTCTGGAACAGTGAACTGGGCAGTCCATGACAAGAGACAGCTGCTGGGCCAGGAGAGGTTCCTGTGTTGGGACATGTGTCCTGACATGAAATGTGGCAGCTGAGCTGGGAGCAGGCAGAGAGCAAGGCTGCAGCTGCTGCTGGCAAGGGCCTGCCAGCCCTGGGGTTCCAGGAGGGCCAGGGAAAGTCCATCTGCTGTGTCCATTAACTCTTCTCTTCCTAGACAGGTAAATGTCATTACTGAACCAGCCCAAATGGTTATTCACTCTGTGATTTAAAAATTATTGGGAAGAATGGGCAGTTTAAAAATTAGGGTATTTCCTTACATCTGCTGGAGCCTACAGCTGCATGACTGGCCAAAGAATTAGTGTTTCTGCTGAGATCCCCAGTGGATTGTTAGATGCATTATGTATCTGTCTTATGGCTATTGCTCAAAGAACTCTTAAAGTTCAGCACCTACAAACATAAACCCCACTCTTGAGTCACTAAGGGTAGTCATTAAGTAAAGGCTCAGTGTATTGAAAAAAGTATTACAGTGCTAAAGAATTTATGGGTAACCAAATAACATTCACAGTGTTAATTTACAATTACTGGTTATGACTTAAAATTGTACTTTTGGAGGTTGGAGGCCTTGAGCATTTCTGCCAGTGTTAAAACCCACAATGCTTGAACACAACCAAATAATTCTAGCATTAAGCTACCTTTGTGAGTCTGGTAATCATTTGGCAGCATATAACATAAAAGAGGTCATGTATTTTTATATATCGTAATGTGTAGTTGCCCTTCTCCCCAGAATTAAGAGGGTGAAACATGCTACTGCTGTTTGAATAATCTCAAAACCAAGATGGTGATGTTCAAAAGTTGTTTTTAGAACATGCTCTGTATCTTTGGAGATTTTTAAAATGCTTTCTTTTGAGATAGTAGATGACACCTTATATAATGAATACCATCCTTGGTTCCTCCCCTAGCTCTGGGCCACCTTTTAGCATTCATGCATATTATGACTACTTTAACATTATAATATGTTTATTAAGCTTAAATTAAATGTCATTTATGCTGTTTTTTGGATATACATTGGTGCCCTTTTTCCTACCATCTGTGCAGTGCTGCATATTAACAGCCCACATTTGCATTACCTGTAACATTTATGAATGTTTAGCCTTCACTCTTTCTTTGTTTCCAATTAGAATAGTTTCATAGATAAATCAGGCATATGTATAATATTTGTTAATTTTTAATAGAACCTGTAGGGTTGTTTTTAAAAAAAGGATTGGAAAGATGCTGTAGCATAGCTGGCAACTGGAAATCTTGTAGGTATTTCACAGTCAAGGTTGCACCTTTTCTTTTGCCTTCATGAGCTTGTTTTTCACAGCTTTCCTAGATTCTTAAAAATTAAATATGGGATGTCTTCTAGGAAAGCAAGTCCAGGTTTGGGAGAGGTACATGAATTTTAAGCAGCATGTCTATTGCTAGCTTTTCAGCATTTCCTTCCTGACAGTCTCCCCGTGGATATCTCCAAAATGTCGTGACTGATAAAATTCCAACTGATTTTTCTTTGCTTTCCTTGTCTGGCTGGAAACTCCTGGTGAATTGTTGCAACGTTGTGTTCAGGGTTCACCTGCATGATAAACAGCGTGGGGGAGAAAGGGAATGAAGTGGTGGACATCAGAGCAGGGAACACTGAGGAAAAGAGGATTGTGCAGAGGCAAATGAGGGCAGGAGGGTGTGAAAAATGTCAGTGTGGGTAAAATGCATTGTTTCCATGTCTGCTGTCCTCTGTCACCCTTGGTCCTGGGCTCATACCCAGAGAATCAGGGTGATGGTGGCTGGAAGGGACCTCTGGATGTGACCTTGTCCAAGCCCCTGCTCAGGCAGGTCACCTGGAGCAGGCTCCTTGCATTTGTGTTTATGCCCTTTCCAGACAGGCCAAAATCCTTCAGGAGGGAGATTTCTCCAGAGAGGCTTTGTAAGACCCACTGGACCACAGAAAGTCCTGGATGCCTGTCTTAACTGAGGGATGGAAGGGGGCAGAATTCCTAAATAAACATGACAAAAAGTACATGTAGGGAGGAAAGTGAGGAAGGCAGATGTAAATGTAAACATCTGTTAGGTCTGGTTGTACCTTCAAAGTTTCTCCTGTTAACAAAAATTCTCAGACCTTGGAAAGTCTCTGAAGCATGCAGTTGAATTCAGAAATTCCTTTATCTGCTGAACTCAGAGGTGAGAAGTGTGGTATTTGTTTCTTAAATATGCTCTAAAAATGATACTAGGAGAGATGACAACTATTTCTATCCAATGTCTTTTGATAAGGTCAGTGTAAGCTTACTCTGAAGTTTCTTTTGCTGAGACTATTTTGGAGTTCTCAAAATTTGGGTTTTATGTGTCATGTGTGGCCATCACTTACCTTGTAAGTCAAGCAGCTGCTTTTGTATCCTGTTTTCCTGTCTCTTGCTAGCTCTGTGCCTGGTATGGGACATCTTGCTGCAATCCTTCTGCTTTGGATGTGCCAATTATGTAAACAGAGAGTGGGGATAGGTGTGTAGTTTCCTCTGGACTGAAGATGCTCCTGGCAGCAGAGAAGGAGTTGGGCTGGAGTGACTTCCTTTCATTAGAATAAAAATCTGAAAATACAAGTCTGAACTGCATCTAGAGGTAAGCTGTTTCTTTCAAACTCTAAAGTATGGACCCTTCCTTCTTCCCTCCCCAGAATTCAAGAAAATATGATTTGTTTTTGAAAATGGATGGGTTGAGGTTTTTTTAAAGTAAATATTTTTAAATGGGTGGTTTCTTTGGTATGCTGAAAGAAAACAAATGCATTCAAAGGGGCTGAGAATTTAATCCCGAGGAAGTGCAAAAGAAAAGCCAGACAGATTCCTGTGCTGACTCCACGAGCCCTTGGAGTGGCAGGTTCAGCACCGTTTGCTCAGTGACACAAAGTCATCCCAAGGCTTTTTAGGCTTTTTCCAGGGCTGTTCTGTGGAGCAGCCAGAGCAGAGCCTGGCTGAGCTGAAAGTCAGAACACCCTGATTCTGGCTCTGCTGCCACAGCAGGAGGGGAAAGCCAAGCCTGTGACAAGTTACACCTACGCCAGCAGTTCCCACAAGGCTTTGCTTTTGCTTCTGCTTGCTCTCAGGGAGGCTTTTCCTGCCTTTCAGTCGTCAGCCCCTGAACAGTTTTCCTCTCTGGCCTCTCCAAAACACCCCCAGCCACCCCAGGGAATTCTAGCAAGTAAGTGAGCAGCCTGCAAGGGCCCCTTGCCAGGCAAACCCTCTGGCATCCTCTGGCATTTTAACCAGATGTTACCTACATCTGCCTGCTCACAATGATAAGTGTTTCTCCATTTGTTTGGTTTTGGGTTTTTTAAGTGTAAAAAACAGAAGTGGAAGAAACACTAAACAATTAATGAAATAATTTGTATTTACTCTCTGCTTTGTACTGTGCAACTCCGGAGTTGTCTTTACTTAAAATAGGTTTATGTAGCTTTCCTCACGAACAGAGACCTAGCCTTGGAAAGAATAAAAGAGGTGGTTGTGGTGGCATGGGAGGCTGTAAACTTCCATGTTTCCTATTGTGACATCACTGTTTCCTCAAATCTCTTCCCTTTGTGTTTACAATATTTCTCCTAACTGCTGAGAAGAAAAGTTTCCAAGGGCTCAAAATATTTTTTTTCAGCAGCACCCAGAAGTCTGGCACCTTACCCTAACCTTGTAAGTCTGCAAAACTGGGCTGGAAATTAAATGGAAACAGATTCTCTCTTGGGAGTCCAGCTCCCTCCTACTCCTGATTGGTCCAGAAACATTGTGAGAACAGACAGATTTTCTAGCAGTATACTGGCACTTTCTTACCCGTTCCTGGCCAAAACCAGAAAGTGTTTAAAAAAAAAAATATATATATATATATAGGAAATGGGAGGAGAGGAAAGCACTGTATATTTTTAAAACACAAATCTCATCTGAGTTTTGAGAAGAGAGTTTGGGGTCAGTTGTTTTGTCTGACTGGTTCATCTACCCCCTCTCCTAATCCCTGTGTTTACTGCAGAGCTTTGCGGTTTCCTTCCTCTGGTCCCTTTGGTTATCTGCATTGGCACAGAGCCTGGGTTCTGCTTCCCTTCCTCCCTGCACACCTTCGTGTCCCCAGCCACTGGATCCTGTAAAGGCAAGTCCTGATTCTTCACACTTCATTTTTTGTGATTTGCAGCTACTCAGGGGTGCCCTTTGCAGGCTGTTGTGCTCAGCCCTCACTGCTTTGCCTTCAGCTTGGCCTGTGGTTTTTTGTTTCCTCCCTTTTTCTTTTTTATGGCTGCTCTGAAGTCCTTGAAGAGCTGCTGACAGCCCCTGGAAAACTCAGCAAACATTCCACAGAGACCACTTGCTTGCCTTTACCATCCTTTGCTCTGCCACGTTCATTTTTATTGGGGATACTTGGGAAACCAGGACTTTTAGGCTTTGGCTCATGGGTTTGTGCTTCTTTCAGACAACGTGCAGGTCTGGACCTACCTGCTCTTACTGCAGCAGAAGCCAGCTGGAAGAGCATTTCTGCTGCATCTAGCCCAGCCTTTTAGTCCTGTGACTGCTTCCACTGGTTCCTCATCAGGAACTTGTTCTTCAATCAGCTATACAAGCCAAGTCCAACTGCTTCCAGCTTTCCCTGGTTCTCTTTCTCACCCAGGTTATCTAGACAGCTAATCCCTCTCTTTAAGTTCAGCTGCTTAATTTTTATGGCTCCCACTGGCTATTTGTTCCTTTTATCCCTTGTTTTGAGAGGTCTGGCAGCAAAGCCTCAGATGTTTCAACGCTCAGATGATTGAGGATTTTGTCTGGTAGGTAAGTAATGATTTTGTAGGGAGGTGAGGGGGCATCTTGTAACATGAGCATGGTTTGGTACTTGTCCAGTCCTCAGCTTGTCAGTGCTGCACCAGCTCTAGGTAGTGTTAAGCACTTTACTGTAAACCACAGTTTACAGGCATTCTGCAGCTCAGAAAAAGGTGATCTGAAAAGTTGCCCTGGCCCTATCTGGCTTGTGTGACAAGCCAGGAGAGGGGGCTTCTTTCCTTATTAAGGAATTTCAGAAACTCAGCTTTAATTAGGAAGTTTTGCTAAGTTTTGCTAAGTTCTCTTTAGCTGCAGTTGTCATAAGCAGCTCAATGTAGCCTCAGGCAAAGACAGCATGTGAACAGCAGAGCCCACCTCTTTTCAAATCCTCCCAAATACCCTGGGAGGCCATTTTCAAGAGCTTGCTCAGCATGTCTTGAGTAGGGTGAGGTCAGCAATCTCGAAGTTTTGGAAATCTTGCCCCTGATTTCTTGGAACCACACCAGCTGCAGGTACTTGTGGATGCTGGTTTTGGCCACACAGTTGTGAATCTCTGAGGTACCTTGCTTTAAGGTGCAGAGATGGCCCTTTATGTCACTTCCATGTTAGCACAAAAATAGCCTGAAGCACAAGAAGCCAGTGTAAAGGTGCACTGACAATGATTTCAGAAGTAGTTTTCAAAATGAGAAGTACTTTCTTTGGAAGTCAGTGGGTCCTTCAGAGACCAAACTCAGAAGCAGGTGGCTGCCTCTGCATTTCTTTCTACCTCACAATATCATCTTCATGCACTGGAAGATCTGCTCTTCAGATCTTTACTGCAGTGGTGGAACTTCCTTGATTCCATGATTAATAACTGTGTTGAATTTTATTTCAAAAATGTTTTCTGTATGTGCTCCCATCTCTCAGATTTTAATCCAAAACAGTTTTAAGGATTGCAACCTCTGCAGGAGTCCCTACAAATCTTATGACTGGATCTCATGACAACGTCCTCTTCAATGTTGTTGATTAATCTTTGTTCTCTTGAAGGTTAAGAAGTTTGCACAAATGAGAAAGCCCTCTCTATTACTCAATAACCAGCCCAACTTACATCCTGGCACTTCAGTGGAAAATCTGACTGCTATGGGCCAAAAGAATCTAACCGTGTTACCAAAGGCGTTATGCAAGACTAAATGAAGTTTCATTTTCTTCAGACTATTCAACTCTCTGCATAATTCACATAGTATTTTAATCATCTTTTGAAGAGTCCTTACTTTCTGAAAGGTCAGAATTAGCCTAAAAATAGTTACTATCATCTGATGGCTGCTTTGCTGGATATGAGCCTTGATTCTCAGTGGACAAGATTTTCACGTCATAAACCCAGAGTTATCCTGGCAGTAATTAGCATCCTTGTGGAGGGGCTGATACAGAAATGCAAATCTTCACTCTGAGCTCTTTGCTTTCAGAAAGTGCTATTTATATGGAAAGCTCTTTGGGGCAGGGACTGTCTCGTGTTATGAATGCTTCATACAACTGAATCTTGAATTGGTTGAGGCCTGAAGGCACAAATGTAATTCCAAGAATAGTATGATTGAATGGCTGTGGAGACTGAGCAACTTTCTCAGTTCTAGACATGACGTCAGAACAAGACTGAGGTGGAAGTGGGAGAACTCATACTGTGCAGGGTATCTGCTCTTTGGATGGGAACAGGACTTCATTCTCTGGGCTTATCAATGGGTCTCTGTCAGTGAGTACTCCCAGTTCACTTCAGCTTTAAGATCTCTCTGAGTACAGAAATTGCTCTTAAAATCTTGAAACAGTCTATTTCCTTTTTTTTAAATACCAGTAAGAGAAACCTTTTCCTTGCATTCTGCAGTGGATGCTGTGGTTGCTGCTGGTTGTTGGTAGTGAGGATACGTGCAATAACAACTGCCAAGCTTTAAGGTCACATAATCTTAGGATTAAGACATGAGAAGACACTGAGTGAGCCAGATCTGATCACAGGAAATGAAGAACTTTTTTCTATACTTGTTTTGACTAAGAGAATAAAATCCAGTCTTATAGAACTCTTTGTTCCTTGATCAAGACATGTAGGAGAAATGAAGACCTGGCAGGCAACCTTATGAACATTAATCTTAAGAGTTGAATGCCCAGATGTGAACTGGATCCAGAAAAGTGATAAGTATCTTCCTGCTTTGAAACTGAAGTGTGGTTATTTCTATTGGTCAGGATCTTACTGTTCACCTATTTCTAGGCAGAGCAGAGCATTAGTAATGAGGAGCTAAGGTAGCCACAAACTAGAAAGGCCTCTTGGGCCCACAACTACCATCCTGCTCAGTCTTCTGCACAAATGTCCCTCAACATCTTATTCTTTGAAGATCTTTGCTAATGTCCTCACAAGCTGGAAGTTGTAATCATGTTCCTGATATTTCCCAGCTCTACTGGGACTGCCACAGCTCTGCCTGGACCAGCATCTTGTTTCTGATGGAGGACAACCACTTTTATATATATATAAATTAAAAAAAAAGAGTTCCTGGAGTCAGGCAGAGTTTTCCCATCTGCCCACAATTTCTATACATATAAATATATATTTACAAAGGATATAAACATAGATAAATATAGGGTCAGTTTCCTAGCTCTTGTGTCTCTTCTATACCTCCTTAGCAGAAGGAGGAAAGTGAGATTATCTCGTCTTCCAGTCCAACCAAATACTAAAAGAGTACAACCAGAATGAGGTTTTTAGCCATAGATGAGTTGTTTGTGCAGTTTGGGTTGTTGCTGTGGGGAGCTGCCAGCACTGGTGGTGACACAGCTCTAACAGAGACATCACTAGCCAGCAGGAGTAGCTGTAGGGAGGTAGTTTGACCATACAGGGGCAGATACTTGTTAATGAGAATGTGTCTCTAGTACAATGTGTACATTCTTGAAATAGAAAAAAATAAGCTTGTGTCTGGGTTTGGAAAAATAACGTGTGTGTATTTATGGCAGGAGGTTTGGCCTGGCTCCATCTCTTGCTCACCTACACATAAAGCTTCTTGTACCTGTTCAGTGTCCCTTATTACTGTCACAGGCTTTATTAGAACCACAGTGTGGACATTTTCTGTACTCTGACTCTGTAAAATGGGTCATGTTCCAAAATATATTAGTACCTGTGGGTTAATGAGCCTCCTCTCTCCTTTCCAGCCATGTTCTGCTTTGAAACTCATACTTTTTAGCACTTTTGAAAAATATCTGCCTACACCTGTCTCTTGGCTCCCCTCCTTTCTCAGGCAGATCACAGTACTTTAACAGAGCTGAAATAGCAGTACATTGGGCATAAAATTGGGTTTAATGCTATGTTTGCTTCCATGTTTGGTTGTGACCTCTTCTAGTCTGGATGAGACTGCAGTGAAAATGGAGTTTAATAATAAAGTGAAATTACAGAAAGATAGAGAAGATGCCACTGTAGGTCATTTTTATGCTATGCTTTCATCTGGGCAGGACTGAATACAACTCTGATTCCTATTCCTGACAGCATGTTTGACATTTCTGTCTCCTGCAGCAGTTAGACTGGTCTGTGCTCACACATTTCTGCAATAGCTACTGCTCAGTTAAAAAGGAAAGGAAATAATAGATAAGAGTCCTTGATATGCATCTAAGCAATAACTTCCTCTCCAAGGCAAACCTCCCTGGCATAGGTCACCAGTCCACACTCAGTGTTGGATCTTGTACATGAGCAGCATTTGAAATTTACACATCTTTTCCTATTCTCTGAGCCAGCCAGTTTTCAATGACATCCATGCCTGCCCCTTCTCTTTGGTATGCAGTGGTTAACCCTTGTGACAGAGTCTCACAGTGCTACCTGTGCCAGTGCTGCTGGGCACTGCCAGGAGCAGATGTGCTGACACTTCCCAGGGCAGGAAGTCAGCCACACACTCAGCTGTTTACTTTTTCCTTGTTGTTACTGTTTTAATTGCCATTAGTGAGGCAGAAAAATATTTTTTCTCAAGGTGTTTTTTTTTTTTTTTTTTTTTTTTTTTTTCATGGGTTACATCATGGTTTAGGGTACAGGGAGATTTTTTTTTCCCCTCTGCTCTACTACCATGTATGAATGGTGCATGGCTATGTCCCATTTTTCCTGGAAGCATCCAACTGAAGGGAACAGCCAGCACCTCTCTGAGCTCTGGTGCCAGCTGGTAGTATATAGGCATATTTATCTTCATTTGATGCCACTTTCACCCTGCTCATCCTGTGGTTTTTGGTTGTTTCCTTGAGAAAAAGAGCCATTCCATAGTCTTGGATGCTCTGCTGTTGCTGTTGTTTGGCAATATAAAGAGTTAGAAGGGTCTGCAGAAGAGGTTGTCAGGTAAGTTAAGCTAATGATCCCCTAGTAATGATGCCTAGCAATCTTGACTCAGTTTGGCAGTGGAAGCAATTTAAGGAGTGAACTGCTTATTACAATGACCTTTACTGCATCTGTCTGTACTCAGTAATTGATACAGATTAGCCAGGAGTTAGTGTAGCATTTTATAATGGATTAATCCTGGAAAGCTGAATTATTTTTTTTCTTGGGGGCAGCTCAGAACAAGTCCGTGTTTGTGCAGGCTCCTATGTTGTCTGTCCTCTGCAACATCTCCTTAGACCCACTCCTTGAGGGATCAGTGCATACAGGAATCTCCTCTGCAGGAGACGTGCACTGTGCAATTGGAATGGTACCTTTTAGCAGAAAGTGCCCTCAAAACAGAGGCATAAACCAACCTAACTGTTTTAAGGGCAAAACAGCTGTGTTATTTAGAATAAAAGGGGAACTTAATTTCATTTTATTCTATATTGCACATGAAAGCACACCAGGACAGGCACACACGTTGTCCAAGGAGCAACAGCAGCTCTCTATGTAAGACTATTCCATTTCTGAGTGTTGATATTCCTAGGAGTGCATGCATGTACCAGCAGAGGGCATGCAGACTTCATTAAATGGGGACATGTGCTAATTAATAAATCTCAGAAGCAGGTAGGAATCTACCTGCATCCCTGTCATTCCCAGACAAAGTGCTCATTCAGCTGTGCAGAAACTGCCCGTTCCAGCAGACTCGCGTTATCTGAAACAGGCAGGAAGTGAGGGGGCATAAAGCATATGTTTGAAATTACATAATCCGTAGTCAAACTGTGATCATGTTTCATGTTCATGCTTAGTCAGACTGTGGCAGTGATTAGGGTTGACGAAACAGTTACTGTAGCTCCCATTTTTTCCATTGTGTGGCATCTGGTAGCTCTGTTCATCGTTAAAGTCTCAATCCAGGCAAGTGACACGGAGTGTGGATCAGCCATAATGAACTAGAGAAAATCAGGGAGAGAGAGTCAGCAGTTTTTATAATATATTAGCACAGGATTATTGGGAAATGTGAGCTTAAAAGGAAGGCTATCTGCATTTTAGAAACTGAATTGAAGATAAACTGTACAGTAGACTCTTCTGTTCTATCCTGCCTATGTTCTTGCAGTACATTCATAATCTTCATAAAGGAGAAAATGAATCGGTGAAATAGGCTGTTTTATGATAATATCCCATATGTTATCAGATTCATGCAGGCAGAATCACACTAATGAAGAGAAATTGCAGTTTATGTAGGGCTTGCAGGCCTCGCTGAGGCAGATTAACAGTGGCGAGGGTAAGAGGCAGCACAGTGCCTTGGCAGGCTGCCCGAGAGCTAATCAATGCAGATGGAGTCAAAGGGGCTGTGAGCCTGATTCCCAACAGTTTCATCTGGGAGCAGGAATGACTGTATCCATCAGTGCTCCTTGATAAGACAGCCTTTAAGCTTGTGGTAAGAATGAACCCATTTGGGGAGGCAGAGGCTGAGCAATACTAAAAGCGATGACTCCACATGCGGTGCAGGGGAGAGGTGGGTGTTTAATTTTAGCTGCTGACCTGATTTCATGCTGAATGACAAGTATCTATAGGAATCCTCAAGGGCCAATCAGTTGCTATGCTAGTGAAGCTTTTGGAGAAATGCATTTAATTTTATTCAAGTGATGCCTTTAAGGAAGCAATTATGATTTTAGCTCTCAGTAGTTTGGACTCCTTCAGGTTGATTTCACCTAGTGCTAGGCTGAACTTCTTTCACGTTTCATGTTGCTGAAACTGAAGTCTAATTCAGTTGTTTATTTACCATGGCACACATTAATGTTCTGAAATATCCCGATTTTCTTCTGCTGTTCAATCTTTTTCACCAATATGAGAACAAACTTGGTGCAGAATCAAAACAACTGATGTCCTTTTGCCATTTGCATGCACATCCTAAAGTGAGGCTTAAAAAATGAAGGAACAACAGGGCCTTAACATCAAGGAACTCTTTTGCAGAGTGTTATTTGTGCCTTTCTGCTTGAGGAAAGTGTACTTGTGGTGACCCAGGAGAGGGCTTTCATTTTTCAAGAGGAAGACTGGCAAGGATCTCAGTCCACATATCATCAAGTCCCTTGTCATAGAAGACACTCATGAAAAAAATATGAGAGTTGGACCCACACATGGGGCAGATGCTTCACTTTTCACTGGTGATAGAATCCTGGCCACTAGGACCATTAGTCACTTGGAGTCCTTCCCTTGTGGTAGTGTGTTTCTGATCAAAAATGAAGGCTGCAGTCAGCCATGAGCTTAGACTCAAATTGCTCCATATTATTGAATGTTTAATAATTTACTAGTAGGGCTTTTAATACTGTTAATAACAGTAGGAGCTCAGTTGTTGTGTCCTTACTCTGTTCTGCTGCTGTTACTGGCTTTTGTAGGTAGGGTGTGGATCCAGGTTTGGTTCATGTCCATATTTCCACAGTCATATTGATTGATTTGAAAGTTCCTGTTTGAAGATCACTTTACATTATTCCCTCCCCAGTTTTGGCTTCAGTGAAAAATGGCTGGACCCAAATGCCAGGCTTTGTGGATGGGATTTGTTTGTTTTCTGTGGCTAGTTGCTGACTGGAACCTCATCTGCATGTTTGTATTGGCTTTTTATTTTCACTTGTCTCTGAATCTGTCCAGTGATTAGTTTGTTGACAGATGGCTTTTCCCTTGAATAAGATACAGTGACTAGATGTTCTGAATGTCCCAGAAGGGCTCTGGCATTTGTCCTCAGGACAATGAAAAACGCCCTGGCATTTTCTGCTTTCTCTGAATTTGCCTTTCATTTGTGTATTGTATAGATTCCTCTAAGGATAAGGAAAGAAAAATGTTAAAATGTGGTTATGACAGGCAAAGTGACAGGTCAAAAAAGCCTTTTCCTCAGTATAAGGAAAAGGATTTTCTTGCAGTTTCTGTGTATTGCTTCACACTTCCTTGTGTAAGTTCACACTTCCTTGCTTCGGTGAATAAATGTGGGATTTACCACTTTTTGAGGTAACACAGCAAAAAAGAAGGATAAGTTTGATTCCACTTGCCTTGTTCTGACTGAGTTCCCATTCCTTGCACCCATGCAAATGGTTTGAGGCTATGGTTACACAAGCAGTGCAGGCAATGCAGTGGGAAGACATCAGGGCTTTCAGATGGTTATAGTGGGAGCTGTGGGACATTTCCTTGGTGATGTGCAGTGAGAAAAAAACTTAATCCAACTCTGTCTCCAGTTTGAGACTGGAGATGCAGGGTTGGCATTTAAGGGAGAGGAGGAGCCCCCTCTACCTGTTGTCTCTATGTTGCCCAGTCTTGAAATGGAACTGCTGAAATGCAATCACTGAAACACCCTCGAACCAGGCATCCTGTGATGCTGGGACTGGTTCTTTTTCCAAAAGGAAAAGGCCCTCAAAATCATAATACTTTCTATAATCTCCTCATCACAGTTTTCATGAGACAAAAGCCTCCCAAGAGCATCTTTCCTTCAACAGTTAGAGATGAAGAAGGCTCCTGTGAGCAGTGCACTTGCTGAACTCCTGTGCTGCTGCAGCTGGGTGCTAGGGACAAACTCACCCTTTTACCCACAACAGGGATGTGCAGAAATCCACAAACCCACCCTCTGCTTTTTCTTTTTCCCTGCACCAAAATCTTCAGTTTTGTAGCGTGTGAGTCAACTTGTGAAAATGACTCACGAGCTCATTCCAGCCTTCTGAATTGGGAGCCCAATTAAAATACTACTTGCAATGCACATATTGAAGAGAACGAAAAGTGTCTGTTCTGAGTGTCAGGCATTAGCACAGCATATCTGAAGGCCTGTCTTGAGCTAGTCTGATACTTGCCAGCAGGAAGCCTGATGTATAATTAGAATCACAGAATCACTGGGTTGTAAGACACCTTCAAGATCCTCGAGTCCAACCCAGCCTTAAGACCTCAACCACACCATGGCACCCAGGGCCACATCCACACACATCCAGGGATGGTGACTCCACCACCTTTATCACTCTTTCTGTTAAAATCTTCTTCCTAATATCCAACCTATATTTCCCTTGGTGCAGCTTAAGATTAGCTAGGATTCAGGTAAAAAATACTTTGAAAATCAACTCAGGTTAAAAAAAAATCTAATCAAACTATAAATTGTATTACTTGTAAATGTATAAAAGTTTATTAATTTCAAAATGCTCATTTTTTTATATACCTACAATGCCATTCTTGGATAGAATGGTCTATTTAAAAGATGCTGAAAAGGTGTTTTTCCATCAAGGTTGCAACAGCTGGCAATGCACTTCTCCTGTTGCTGGTTTGACTTTTGAGTAGACGTTGTCTGGGCTTTAACCTTGTGCCATGTGGGCAGGGACCCTTAAAACTGCAGGGGCAATTCTTCTCAATCTTCATCTTTGGCCTTCAGTGAGCCTTTACATCAGGGCCAGCCAATCTTTCTGACATTGCCACCCACGTACCAAAATCCTCTCTGGAAGCTGATCTCATGCAAGAAATGACAGCAGCAGGACTGAGATCAAGTGCATAGCAGGTCAGAGCGTGACTCAGTGGAGTCAGGCCTGGCTTTCCTGGCACATTTTCTTTTTGGTAAAGTGAGGGCTCAGTCAGGCTGCACATTGACATAGTCCCAGCATCAACTTTATATTCAATGATGTCCAAAATTAGGCATCATCCACAGAAGCACCATCTCAGCAATCATGCAGAGCTTAATCATAAAAAACGTCACCCTAGCTCAGCCAGGGTGATGTGTGTGGCGTGCACACAACTAACACTTCTTTCTGATCCATAAATCACAGCCCTTTTACCTCCAGGATTTCTGTTTCTGTAGCATTACTGTGAGCCTTAGGGCAGGAGGGTGAGAAGTGCAGCAAAAGGCAGGGAATCACCTGAGGAAAAGATGTTTCAGAGTGTCATCTTTCCTTCATGTTAGCTCCTCAGTCCAGCCATGGTCCTCCTTTTCCCAGGCTTCTGTGTGACTGGGGCAGAGGAGTGGCTGTGTCCAGGAGCAGCACTTGCCCTGTTTTTTCCCCCTGGTCCCATATCACCACTGTAATAATTTATGCCCCACTTCCAGGACAGTGGGTGTGAAATGGGAAGATCTGTAAGGCTGGTGGGACCAATTTATGGGTGAGCCAGAAAAACCTCATCTATTACATTACTGGCAAAAACAACCACCTTAAATGGGAAGTGTTTCACTAGACAGCTATTCTGGTTTAAGTTCTTATTGAAAAGAAAACAGTAACTAGTCACACGCTGTGGGAACTACATCCACAGGAATATATTTTTCTTCAAGTCTAGTAATTGTAAAGATGAAGAATGATCTTTGTTCTAGCAAAGTTCATGCAAATCAAATGTGCACATATTGTTGCCACTTATCAGTATGTAAATAACATATATGAATAATTGCCAGTAGGTGGTAGTGTGTGTTTTTCAGATAAGTTTGTGACTTAGTATTGCAAGTGTTTCATGTTTGAGGTGATTTAGAAAGATCCTGTCATCTTTAATGTATGATCTCAAACCATCATTGCTTTGAATTTAGTCCCTGGTTTCCCTGATTTGATAGTTTTGTTTCACAAACATCAGCGGATCTCAGAGAGACATATTTTGATTTTCCTTTTCATGCTTATGGACAAACCTAACTGGAAACATTTTGAAAAGTGCCAATTAGTGAGAGCCCGGAGAATTTAAATGCATGTCTTCATTGGGATAAGTGGATTGCTCTCCAGTGTTTCATTTTAGGAGAAAAGCTTTTGATAAATAAATGCATTATTTTAATGATTTATAAACTTATAATTGTTCTGTCATAGAAAGTGTCTTGAGATTTCCTGAAAGAGCTCACTGGAAAAGGAGGAATTCAGTTACTGGACATCAGATTCCCTTCAGTGCCTCATTGTGTAGGGAAAGGAGAGAAGTGACTTTTTAGAAATTGCAAGGGATTTTGTTGGAACCCATCACTTCCTTAGCTCCTGTGTTACTCCTTGCTGAGAGTAATCCATCCAAAATCAATGCTGTTCCCCCAATTCATCACACAGGAAGAGATGCCCACAATCCCTCCTCTGAGTGTGTGCCTGGGCTGACACTCATCCTTCCCCAGGTGAAGACCTGGCCACTCCTGCAGCCTGTCTGCTCTCTCTTCCTGCCTTTGCAGAGCTCTGGGAAGGGACTCCTTTCTTGTTTGGCAGAAGAAGGAGATGCCAGTGGTAAAGATTCTTTCTGTGGTGTTGCCTGCCAGGAAGCAAGGCAGAGGTCGGGAAAGGCGCTATAAATATTTCTGCAGTAACTCAAAGGCAGTGAGTGTTTTGGTTGATTTGTTTTTCCTGGGGTGTGTGAGACTGCTCTCCTCTGTGCAGGTGTCCAATTCATGTGAGGCTTCCTTTTTCTTTCTTTTCCTACTTGTTTCCTGCCTCTGCAATTGTTGCTTGCACTTGCAGCACTTTTACTCAGCCCGGCAGTCCCACAGAATGCAATTAGGTTATTTGTGCAAATGCTTTTCATCATGAATACGGTCTGCAGAGTCAGACCTTTTGCTTCTTCCTTCTGCTTCTAACCTGTCCCTCCCAAGTTTCCTTTCTCATTGTTTTTCCTTTCACTTATGTCTGCCTGCTGTTAGAGCAGGCTAGCAGAGAAGGAAGTGGGGGAGGGCTGTTTCTGCAGGGGTTTCAGTGCAAATAGCTGCATGGCTTATAATTTCTTGAGCAGATTAGGCTGTTCTTGGCATGCACTCAGGCTGAGAGAGAACTGCTTACTGCCAGGTGAAGTTAATGTGTTTGTGCCACCAGTGTCCAGGAGCTGCACTGGCGGGAATTGCAGGGAATGTAAGGAATGGATCAGTACTTGGCCCTTCCCAGGAGCAGAATTGATGATCCCAGAGGAGCTGTGCAGATGAGATCTGTGTCTGAGTCAGGTCGAGCAGATCCCCACTGGGCTTAGGGAGCTGTGGCTGTCCTGCATGTGCAGGAAGGCTTGGGCATATTCACAGCCAGACTTCCAAATCAGAAAGCTTCCATCCTAAATGAGTCCTGGTTCCACTTGTTTTGCACCTTGTTTCATATTTACTTCTTTACTTCTTTCTCTTTTTTTTTTTTTTTTTTTTTTTGTTTTTTGGTTTTTTTTTGTCTCAAAGTAATGCTTATCTCCATTGATGAAAGAAAATGCAAAGTATAGAAAGAGGTGTTGGAGGTGATCACACCAGCTTGCAGCCTGCTTCCAGTCCCAGGCAGCCATGTCCAACCACTCTAGGACAGAGGTGAAATGTAGTTAACCTGCTTTGTTTGCCTTTCTGTGTTATCTGTTCTTGACCTGCTCCCTTGAGATCTAAGTTGACTGTGTGAAAGGTGGGATAAAATATGATTTTATGAAGAAATTATTTTTATTGCCTGGAAGTGAATGATATCAAGTAAGCCATCCAAAGCTGGAGCCCATTTGGAAAATGCTGAGCTTAACATTTCTGTTCTGCTTTCTGTGGTTTAAATGGCAACTGCTAGAGGCAAACTCAAGTGAGAGACATGCATACTACCCCCATGTGTGTCCTCCCTAATTTATAAATATACCTGTGTGTATACTGATAACAGAAAACAGATTAGGGAGAGTTGGTTTCATACTTGGAGATTGAGTTTCATGAGAAATGTAGATTGAAGGGAGGAAATCTCAGGGTCAGAAGCTGGTTGTATTGTGTGGAAGGCAAGAAACCACAAACTCGGTAGTACAGGAGCGTTGCAGAAACGAGAACTGAAATGTTTTAAATTTCAATTTAGCAATTGAAATCAGACATGCCAGAGACTTCTAAATTGTGCTTTATTTTTATAGAAACAAATCATCCATCCTGGAGCAACAGGGTCTCTGGACCCTGAATGTTTCTCTTTATTCTTATTGGGTGCACTGGTGGCAGCACCGTGTGTGCTGGTAAGTCCTAAAACTCCTCTGAGTTTTCTATTTGGAATTAAGGAGAGGAGTGGGAGGCAGCTTTACCTAAGTGCACACAGTAGATAATCTATGAATAAATACAGAAGGAGAGTTAGATGGGACCTTGTTCCTGAATAAGACCAACACATCCATGCTTCAGTACTCTAAAGAGATATTCCTTCTTAAACTACATGTAACATGGGCTTGTGCTTAGAGATGTACCATATCCCAAACTCACAAATTCGCTTGACTGTGGCTGAACTGCCTTTGTGCTGGTCTAGACCATCCCAGACTAGGGCCCAGTGATTAGGATTTTCATCTGACTCTAAAAGTGCTTTCCCTGTGGATTGTTTTCCCTCTTGAGTTAACATGGTCTGAAAAAAAAAACAAAAACAAAGACCTTGAGAATTGTTATTTCCATCTGCCTTTCAACGTTTTCCTTTTGCTAGGAAGCAGGAAAAGCATGAGGATGACACACTTCAGTTCACACTCTCACTCCAGCTGCCAGAGCTGCAGAAGCTGAGGGCCTTTCACAAGGCAGATTTGGTGAAGCTGAACTGGGACTTGTTCCATTAGAATGTTCCACTACAGCTGTGGGGGAAATCCTGACTGGGAGCCTTTAACATTGATGGTGATGTGCAAGTCAGAATGATGTGGACAAACCTCCAGCTCACTGGCTGGAAGAAGGAAAAATAGTTCTAAAAATCCCATCAACTTTCACCTAAAACCTTTGCTTCCTGGTATAGGCAGTGCAAGTTAAAAGTGCAATTGAGGGTTTGGGTTCTTTATCTAAAGTACAATTTTGACTGGGAGTTACTAAAAGGCAGTAAAAATGGAAGCATATTATGCTTTTTTCAGAGTCCCTTCTTGATGATTGTCGTTTGAGGGATGAGGATGTTGAATTTGCTACGTTGCACAAAGTTATGGCAGCTGTTCCATATTGCTAGATTGGAAATTAAAATGGAGATCTATTCAAATTGTCTGACACTTCCAGCAAGCTTGAAAGGAATACTTTAAAACATAACAGAACTCTAATCTGGGTCCTGAGGGGTAGTCAGTAACATTAAAAGCAAATGTCTTTTTCTAAATGGCCTTTAACTACTTTGTGTCTTTTCCTTTTTGTTGCTAAATTCTGCTTTTCATGGCAACCATTTGATGAAGTGAACAGAATTTCTGAGAATGTCAAAGACCAAATCCTAAGTGAGAACATTTCAGCAGGTCTAGTCTGTTATGATAATAAATATTTTCAGGAATTTTTAAGCTATGCTAACCTTTAAAAAAGAATCGCTCACATTTCTATTTTCTTTCTTCATAAATGTCTGGTGCCTGAAACTTCTTAACAGTTTCTTCATCTAAAGATAAGACTGGGTTTATCTCTACCTGTAAAAGCTAATGCAATCTCTTAGTTTAGGAATTTCTAGAACCTTTGCCTGTCAACACACAATCAAATCTAACTTTTGATCCTAGTGCTGCTGCTGTAGCAACACCAATTTTATATAGGCTAGAAAAAAAACATAATATAGGAAATTGTTCTTTGAATCACGTGTAATTCTAGACCTGTGCTTCAGAACTCAAAATTATCCAGTTTGATTTGTTGTCACCATAGAATGTTGGTTAAAAGCATTAATGTTTTTATCCAGTAATTCTTAATCCACAGAAAGAATGCACTGTTGACATCTCTGCAATTTTTTGTTGTCCTGAATATGCCAGTTCATCTCACTCATACTGGGCATTAATCACTAAATGTAGCATTGTGATGTGCTCATGAAATATTTGAGGAGGCTTTATAGAGACACACCATTACAAAACAAACAAGACCAAGTCGATTGTGTTGTTCCTTATGGGTGAAATTCACCTGCCTAAAGCTGAAATAAATATGTGTCAGACTCTTCTGCTAACGCACCTCCAATTCCACTGCTCCCTGTGTTCTGTTTTGCTTCCCACACATCCTGTAATGATGGAGGTACTCTGTTCTAAAATACCATTTGCATTTCCAGGGGGGAATACTGGAAAGTATGAAGGGCACAACTGACCCTGGAAAGAGCAATGTGGTGTTGATTAACCTGTCTTCTGGATGAACCCTGGTAAATACTTGCATTTCCAAAATTCTGAATTAATCTGTATACAAATAATGGCAGGAGGAGATCTCTCTGGGATTATATGACTACATAAATAAGCAGTTCTTCAGTGCAGCATGTGGTTTTCTAATTTCCAGTAAAATGGAATGAGTCACACATGACAACAGCATTGCCACTAACCAGTGTGGCATGGCATCGAAAAAAGATAGCACTGGAAGGGTGTGAACTGCAGAGCAGATGATGGGGCTTGAAACATCTTGTTTGCTTTGGCATAGCAACCAAACTCTTGATGCTTTCCCACAATCTGCTCCAAGGATATAGGTTTTGCTGTGCTGTATCAGATTATTACCCTGGGAATTTGTGTGTCCTGCCTTTGCCAATGGACAGCTCTTGATGCTTCAGATAAAGATAAATGCCCAGACTCCCCACAGGGGAATTCCAAAGTTAGATGGTGTGTCTTCAAGTAGGGTTTGCATTACTGCAGATTACCAGGGGAGGGTTTTTCTGTCTGGTACCAAATCATAAAGAATACATCTACTCAAGCAAAAAAAGGCCCAAGACAGCTCCCAAGTCCAGGCTCACATACCATACATATTATTTATATGTAGGTACATGTATTGGTATGGGCCTTAGGCTGAGTTCACTCCAGAGGGAGAGTCTAGCTATAGTCATGTCTTAGCACAAGCCCAGGATTTTCTTCCTCATGTCTGGAGAGTTTCTGCTTGGCAGCACAGCTGCACAGGAGCAAAGCATCCCATGGCTGCTGCTGCCATTGGACCCTCAGTCTGAGAGGAGGTCATGCAGAGTCTCAAAAGATGAAGGCCCAAATTAAAGGGATTAAAAGTAAAGCCCTTCCCTTCATTTCAGCACCTCTAGAATTGGGGATCAAATCTTCTGGTGATAATAAATTAGAAACTCAGAAAATTTTCAGTTCAAAAGCAAGATGGAAATGACCTAGCACTTGGTCCATGTTACAGAGCATTAAGGTTGTCAACTTTGTAGTCATGAGTGACTTCTGCCTTTTTGGATCTATTATATGAAAGTGGTGTCAGACACTTTTCCCTCTGAATGTTTCTCTGAAGGAATACTTGTTAAAGGTGGGGTGGGAGGAGGGTGCAAGTAATTCTTTTTCTTCTCCTGACATATCCCCAAATACAGCCACCTTTAGGCAGAATTAATGCCCAACATTACATTTTCATTGGTTTATGTTGCTTCCTCCCTGTCAGTATTGTCCACACTGAGGGCTTGGGGAGTACAGTAGTTTAAGCTGCAGTTTAATTCCCTGTAGATGGAGATTTGCTGTGACAGAAATGCCTGCTGTCCTGGCAGTCTCTCACATCTGCTGGAGGCAAAAGAGTATGTCAAACAATAACTCGGCCAGCAGATGTGGTTCTGTAGGGACAGTAGTGTCTGTGGTACGAAAATTCCCTCCCAAAATACAGATCTGTGGGGACAGTAAGCGTCTGTGTCAGTGACAACTTTATAGCATCTGCTGGGACAGTAATGCCTGTGATACGTAAATGCATCTCTGCATCTGCTGGGTCAGTCAGAGAGAGATGTATTGTATATATCCAGTTTTACATGTGAAAATCTCCTTCTCTTTAGTTCGGGGGATTTGTTTGATTCCCCTTCCCACAGAGTTAATAAGAACCATTTTATGTAAGAAGAGCTGAAGGTATTTGTGAGTCTTTTGCACGTAGGACAGACATTGCCACATTTCAGCTGCCAAGAAATACTGCTACATTTTCTCCTACCATGGTATTAATCATTAATGGCTTTGTTCTCAATGAACAGCCTGAGTATCTTCAATGATGCTCTTGTGAGTGCTAATGCTTTGTGGTTGCAGTGAGAGCATCACATGAGAAATGTGTTTGTTCAGAGAGGAGGAGATGCACCACAAACACAGCATTCTGACCCAGACCAGATTTCAAATATTCCTAAGTACAGGTGTGCACAGATAAAGATTTTTAATTTGGCCTCATCTCTAGGTTAAGCACTGGACCCGCGTTAGGAAGGATTGCACTGACAGTCAATTTTCCAGCAGCAGCAACTCCATTCAGATGTCAGGGTATTTTTCTACAACAAAGGCTGATGTTGACATTTTTTCTTGGATAGAGATAGATGCAAGAGCTTCTGCCTCAAGGTTATCCATTATACTGTATATTAACTAGATGTTTTAAGACGGGGCTTCCTGCAGAGACAGCAGTGAATGATGATTAATACTTATCAATTAAAATCTAATCTTTTCCCATGTGTATTTATATGCTGAACTTCAACCTACAAGGCAATTCTGTGACAGGAATTAGATATTCTTTTGTTGGAGAGTACTGGAATTATGGTCAGGGATGTATTATTCACTCATTTATTATGAGTAGTGTTTTTGTGCCTGGTTTTGCCTAGGCATTGTATATAAACACTCTCTGTGAAAAGGAGTTTATAAACAATTACCATTAAAGGGACAATTATTTTCTCTTTCTTCATGTAGCAGCTCTGAGTAGGAGGTGAGGGATGGAGGAGAGAGGAAGCAAAGGTTGTACATGTTTTATGACCATAATTATAATTAAGTATTTGAGAGATTAAAATTATATTAAATCTTAATTATAATTTACTATTTCAGAGATTAGAACCGATTAAAAAAAGACTCAAGGTTATGAAGTACCTCACAGATCTATGAGTTATCTAGCTCAGTCTAAACATACAGATATAAATCTTTCTGTTTATTTTATTTTTTTTTCCTCTTTACTCCAGCCCCATCTGAGCAGACCGTGCCCACAAGTGCGGTAGGTGCCTCTGAGCCTGGAGCCGCCGGAGCTGCGCGGCAGCCGCGGAGCCGCCCCACGGGCCGCGGTAACAAAGAGCTCCAGTCCCGCAGCCGCCGAGCGGGGAGCGCTCGCTGGGAGGCAGGAGAGCAGCAGAGCTGCTCGCGGGAGCAGGCGGGAGGATGAACTCCAAGCACGTCGTGCGAGAGCAAAGGAGAGGCAGAAGGGATTTTCATTTCGAACTCTGTTTGGCACAGTTGTTAAACACCACTTAATTCAGATGCCCCGTGCGATAACCCTGGCTCACGAGCGAGAGTCGGGGCGGAACAATAACTGAAGGAGGCCACTCGCAGCCCTGGTGGAGAGGCTTAAAGTGGGCAGGTGATCTGGCTGGTTAGTTCTGATTTATTACAAAGGCATCTCTATGCTTTTTGAATTCCCTTCCATCACTCATGATAAACAAAACTGCATTCTTATAAGGCAGTCCATCCTCTCCATGCATGCACACGCTCATTGCTCATGTCACACTACCAGCAAAGGCATATGAAGGAAGTGCAATTATGTGATGCCTATTGCAAAAATCTTTTTTGTTTTATTACACTGGAAACAAGCACTTTAGTAAGGCTAGGAACTGGTTTGGGTTTACGGTACTGTATCAGCATTTTCAGAGACTGATGGTGACTGTAAAAGGTGCGAGACTTTGTCTGGTTTGCAGCAAAATTGCTTTTCACAACTTGTCCCAGAAGATCTTTGTTTTTAAAAAAATATTTTGCAAATGAATTCTGTAACAGGGAGAGGTGTGGAATTATAGGGATGAAAGTGCATGTGGAAACATCATCTTTCCATTTTGCATTTTTTCATGTGACATTCCTTATCACAAGGGAAAGAGGCACTTTTGCAGCTTTCCTACCCCTGAGCCTCCTACCAGCTCAGAGAGGCATCACAAAGCCACTCACTACTCAATCTCCATTTTATTTCTTGTTGTTTATTAACACAACCATACTGTTTTGAGAGCTCGGCCCATCCCTTAGTGAAAGCAGTCGAAGTGGTTGGAACAACTGGTGAAAAAATGATAAACATTTTCAGCTGAAATTGGTCAGATTATGGATGAGATGTTTATAAACATCTTGTCTAGAACTGTCAAGAGGTGGAGCTAACGTCATTGAAAGATGATAGATTCTGACACGGTGCTCTGAGATTTCACTGCCACCGAATGTAGGTTAATATGGGATTCAATAGGAAATCTGGCTTGTGTATTGCTGCCTATTACAGGAAACGAAGGAACTTGTCATTTGTCTGCAGATTGCTAATTGCAGTTTATTACACATGCAAAAGGTTAATTTGGGTATGTTATCACAGTAATCACATGCACTGCCTCAGAATAAGCCATACCTCTACACCTACTGATGAGCTGGCCTGTGGGATTTGGGACATTATTTTGTTATATGGCAAATAAGATTTTTGAGTAAATGCTGTAACAGTGAGCAGCAGTGTCCTCAGGTGTAAAGGACCAGAATAGAGCAGTTACAAGTCTCTGGTATGAAATACTTTCCCTTAACCCTTAATTTAATTATTCCCTGAGATGCATATAATTTATTCTTTGTGATAATCGAAAACAGAAGACTCATCTATTCTAAATGAAAATTATATCCAATTCTTATTATTGTTAATGCTTTGTATTTAGAGGAGTATTTAAAGATCTGAGATGAATTCATGACCTCTTCATGCTAGATGCTGTATATATACACACAGTAAGCTCACTGCCCCAAAGACCTTACACTTTAATTAAATAAAGGTTGGAGGAAGGAAGTTTTATTACTTCTGTCACAAATGGGAAATGATAACAGAGAGAAACTAAAAGGACTGAGAATTACACTCCTCCTGCAACGAGTCCTGTATTTGCCTGTAATATATCCTCCCTTCCTGCTTTTGTTAAGTTGCTGTAAATTGCTAGGTAGATGGTTGGTCTCTCCCCCAGAGATGGAGTTTAATTCTGTGCATGTTTCAAGGTTTTAGGGAACGAAAGGCGTTCAGTAGATAGATAACACTTTAATTTAGACCTGATTAAGTTATTCTGAAGCAATACTTTTGTGGAGGGAGTAGATTTGTACAAATCTGGAGCCCGTTGCTTGTTGCCATATGAACATACTACTGCATAGCTGCTGTGTTCCCTGGGGGCTGTGCTGTTGGTGCATGGGGGTTTTAAGGTACATCAGTGTAACTTTTTAATTGTTATTATTCCCTGTAGTTTGCTCTTAAATGACTTCCAAAATAATAAAAAGTAATAGTGCTGGAGATGTTGGAGCATTCCACAGGATTCATGGGGCTCTAGGAACACCAGTGCAGGCTTAGTCTCCCAGAAATGCATCTTCTTCTCCCTCTGCTCACTGGAAGTATGGTGCTCATTCTGAAATGCATTTTAAGCATTTTTAATTAGATCTTCTAGCTTAACATTAAAAATAAAGCCAACTCTGCCTGGAATCTTGCTTTGGGAAATTTTTTTCTATAGAGGAACATAAACCTGATGATAACTTTTTTCCCTTTTTCTCCATGTTCAGATCACAGAACAATGACTGGTTTAAGCAGATGGGGTAGGAAGGGGAAAGGAGAAAAAAAAAATGGGTAAGTCAGGTGAAGAAACAAAACAAAGAACAGGTAAAATCCCAACACAACCCAACCACTCTCCTAATATCTTTGCATTTCAGTACTTATGACCCTCACTGTTAGACTCCAGCAACACTCGTTCTCTACACTGATGTGTCGTTCCCTCAGCTCTGCTCTGTCCTGTCCTGCCCCTGTCTGGTAAATGGGTACAGAGATGTTGTGTCTCACAGATTTTAGACTCCTTGAATTAAAAACAATTGTAAAGAAGCAGACTTAAAAAATATATATATTTTTTATTTATAACAGAGTATTATTTTGTTGTTATAAGTCTTATGGATCCTTGAGCAATTGTAAGTAACCTCTTGTTTACCCTATGGAAACCAGCACTGCTGCCTATGGAAGTAAATCTGTAGAATAACTTACCTTTTAAATATGAAACTTCAGTTTCCTAGTTGATGGGACAAGCTCAGCACTTAGGAAAGCACAACACCAGTGTGTACCCTTGCTAGAAAACAATCCACTGGAGCTTTGTTATACAACATTCAAACCTCCTGACAAAGTGACAGTAATTTGCAATAAACACTGTATGTAAATAATTACCTGTGACTTGTTACACTTGTTTGTACAGGCAGCTGGCTAAACAGATCTGGGTGCACTTGTAAACGTCTCTCCCTGACACACCTGATACTGGAAAACAATTGCTTATGTGATTACTCTGAAAAAGTCAGTGTTTGTACCTGACAGCTGGCAAGGACTGAGTATGGATGCTTATAGACGCACAGAAAGATGCTTATAGACGCCAGAGAAATCAAATGTGATGGTGTTTTTATGACAGCGCTGAGGGCACTTTGATGTCTGATCCTCCCATGAAGGGAGGTCTTTGTGACAGAGTACTTGACAAAAAACCCACTTTTGCTGGTTGAAGGGTCCTGTGGTGGTAGAGGTGAAAGAAAGTCATTTGGTCCAAGAAGGTCCAAGAAGAGGCAGAGGTGATTTATTTTCAGTGGCTGTAAGATGCTGGTACGCTGGAGCAGCTGTGCAGGAGGCGTCCCCACCCTTGTGGCTCTTTACGAGCAGAAACGCGGGGAGCTGGGACCGAGGTGTCACCGCGCTAGCCCGGAGCCGCCCAGCCCGGCAGGCGCTGCCGGGGCCCGCAGGCCGGCACCGGGACACGGCTGCGCTCGGGTCACGGCCGTCACCCCGCGCCCGGGGCGCGCGGGGCGGGGCTGGGCGGGGC